>JAJPUD010007762.1:21883-61314 GCA_023553655.1 Myrmecobius fasciatus | reverse complement strand
CTCCATCCCTCCATCCCTCCCTTCTCCATCTCTCCATCCCTCCCTCCTCCATCCTTCCATCCTTCCCTTCTCCAGCCCTCCCTTCAGCCCCTCTTTATCTCCTGCTGGGCGTGGGTGCTGTGTATCTCTTCACCTCTTGAGCTGGTTCTGCCCCTTCCCTCTCCCCGGATCTTCTCCCCCTCCTTCGCCCCCCGGATGGACCCAGTTAGCGGGTTTTAGCTAGAGAGTGCCGAGATTGCCAGGCCCGGAGTCGGGAAGACCTGAATTCAAATGGGGCCTCGGACTCTACCTCAGTCTCCTCATCTGTGAACTGGGACTAATAATAGCACCTCCCTCCCCGTCCGCTGTGAGGATCTAATGAGGTAATTATGGCATGGGCCGGGTACGTGGTACAGAGGTAGCGCCAGACTTCCGATAGCCACCGTTACGGTGGCGTCCTGTGCATCTCTTGTCTCCACTCCCGGCACCATCGGCCTGCTTTGGGTCCGCTTCAGTGCTAGCCCAGTTCCTCGGCTTGTCATCCGCCCCTTGCCCAGGTCTTCCAGTCCTGTTTGACCTTCCGCCCAGGCTGGGTGCCAGCTGTTTGTTGCCCCCTGCAGTCTCCAGGTGCTTACCGGGGCTTCCTGTCTGCCTCTCGGGTCTCTTCCTCCTCTCCAAGCAAGAGCTTCCCTGACATCCCATTTAGTCAGTGGCTCTCCCTTGTCTCTGTTGTTCCCTTGTTGCTCCCAGCATCCCCGGGGCCGGAAGCCACTCACCTGTTTTCACCTGGAGGAACTTGGCCAGGAGGAGGTCAAGGTGCTGCCCTGAGGATGAGGGATTCCGCCCCCGTCCCTTCTGATCCGGCTCCGGTGTGGACCCTTCTGGCCAGATGTGTTGGAGCAGAGCGTCCAGGCTATTTCTCTGTTCGGGGTTCACCTCCATCTAGTCCTGGGTTCACCTCCATTAGGTGCTGAATAGCTGGAGAAGAAGCAGGGACTGGGGTCCCAGTCCGGGTGTTGGGGAGCTGTGTGGTGGGGTCCCCTGCTCATGGTTTGCTTGCACCTCACAGCTCTATTCTGCTCTTCCCTGAGGAATAAACTCGGCAGTGGGAATGGCCCCTGTGCCCCTGACAGCCAGGACCCCCCAGGTGAGTGAGCTTTCTAATATCTCTCCCATCTCACTCCCCCCCCCCCAACATATCCTCACTGGACAAACTGAGAATCCAGCTTTTTAAGTAACAGAAAACTGAGGCTCTGGGCAAAGATTTGAATCCCAAGAGCGCTTTGCTCACAACAATTGGGGGTTTGGGCCGTTCTGCTGTGAGGGGGAAGGGCATTCCCTCACCAGTCCTCCTGGTAATCAGCATGGGGGGCAGAATATCAGGAGGGCCTTGAAGGCCTGGGTCAAGAAAAAGGAGGTCTCAGGGGCCCAGACAGTGGCACTGAGTCTTATCAAATCTTACCCTTGGGTCCTGAAAGTGGTGCCTGGCCAGGCAGCTTGGAAATGTTGGCCTGGGGAATATTCCCTGGTAGACTGAGGCAAACATGGCCTCAGGGCTCTCCAAGGAGTGGTTAGGAGCTGGGGGTCATGACCACACAGCAGACTTTGATTCAGGCAGAGAAAGGAGAACTGTTGCCCTTAACATCAGGCAAGTCATAAGCAGGGCAGCCGGGCTCCATCTGCTCTGGGGAAGGACTGCTTCTGTGAGGGATACCGAGCCCTTCTGTTGAACCAGCTTCCCTGGGCAAAGACACCTTGCACTAGGGTAGCTCACTTGCAGCCCACTGCCTCAGCTCCCTTGGGGCACACTCCATGGACATTTTGGGGAGACTCCAGTGTTCAAGATCTCGCTGTCACGGTCCTCAGAAGAATATGGTATCGGGAAAATGGGCCTGCATTTAATCCAAAGAGAAGCTTAGGACTCAAGTAAACGTTCTGTTCCCCCTCCAGTAGACATTGTTCCCCCTTCAGTAAACATTGTTCTCCCTCCAGTAAACATTGTTCCCCCTTCAGTAAACATTGCTCCCCCTCCAGTAAATGTTCTGTTCCTCCTCCAGTAAGTGTTCTGTTCCCCCTCTGTCCAGTTTTGGGCCTTTTGCATTGATGGTCCAAGACAGAAGTATAAAGGGAGGACTCCCACAAGCTGCCCACTGTCTGGGCCTCTGCATTGCCTAGGGCTGAAGTTGGGGGGGATCTCACATAAGCCACGGGCGATAGTGTGGCCCAGTCCAGTTTCCTCTTTGGAGTCCGACAGCTGAAGTTAATGTTACCTATCTAAAGGCAGGCCATCATTGGGTGAATGTGAGCCAGTCATGTTCCTGACTTGGTGGAGCTCCTGGGGAGGGAGGTGTCTATAGGCCACCTGGAGCCAGCCTAGAGCAAAGAGAAGAGGATCTGGTGGTAGGACCACACACTGGCCAACTGGCCTTTCCTGAGCTCCCAGACCCTCCAGTGCCTCTGCCTCAGTGGCAGAGAAGCCTCCCTCAAGCAGATTCCAGTCATTGGACCTCCCCAACCGCTCTAGAGCTAGGAGAAGGGGAGCAGTTCGAATGGGACACCTCAGGCTGCAGGTGAGCAGGAAAGGGATCTGCCCAAGGTCAGCAGAAAGAGAGAATTTGAACCCAGAGCCGCTGACTTTGAATCCAGCCCCCTTCCTCCTGCCACATGTTCCTCCCACAGTTTTAGGGTTTGGACACACATTTGCCTGCATCCCAGGGAAGCCAGACTACTGAAGGCTGCTTTCTTGACCTTCCTTTCCCCCCATTTCTGGCCTCTCCCCTCTATCCCCAGGGCTACTGGGAGGCTGGTCTCTGGAGAATCACAAACAGATTGATTTGCTATTTCAGGGGCCAGTGACCTTCCAGGATGTGACCGTGGTCTTCTCGCGGGAAGAGTGGCGTTACCTGGATGCTTCTCAGAAGGAGCTGTACCGAGACGTGATGCTGGAGAATTACAGAAACCTGCTCTACCTAGGTGAGGAGAGCCTTCTGGGCCTCAGACTCGGCACCCCTGTCCCCCTCCAGCCCTCAAGCACTGAGACCTGAGGTTCTTCCTCTTCTGGCCAAGGGATTTGTTCAGTCAGTCAGCAGACATTTGTCGGGCAGATGCAAGCCTTAGAGGTACCTCCAGATTTGGCCAGGGACACAAGAGGAGGGGCCACACTCCATGTGGAAGGGCACCTCAGCAGTGAAGCAGCTAGAAACTGAGCAGGAGGACACGTGGAAGCCGGTAGAGGCTCTTGGTCTGGAGGACAAGTTTGGGAGGGGAGATGAGGCTGAGGTGAGAAGGGAGAGGATGGATATGGCTTCCCAGAGCACAGCGGTGTCCCCACAGACACAGAGAAGTGTGGAAGATGGGAAGTTTGAGGAGGAAAGAGACAAGGTCAGTTCTAGACACAGCGAATGTGCGATGGACAAAGAAGATGGGAAGTCAGCCTGGAATTGGGCCTGGAGAGGCAGATCCTCTCCTTAGGGGCATCCCTGGTTGCAGCTCATCCCTCTCCCGAATGCCCTGAGGACTACCTACATAAATGAATAAAACTTCTGTTTCATGCTGAAAGCCCTTGGCCCAGGGCCATCCTCATCTCCCTTCTCTGCATCTTTGCTCAGCCTGTCTCCTCTCCTCCACTGAAGGCCCTTCCTGGGCTCCTGACACCTGACATCCATGTGTACCCCACCATGCATATGTTCCCCTTGTTCAAGAGCAAACTCTTCCATTCCTGGCACTGTTGGCACACGCCAGCTCCACTCTGTCTAGAGATCTTTCTTGCCAATAGGAGGTCTAAAAATGAGCCCGTTCTCTAACAAATGCACACTGATTCATTTATTGAACACCTCTAGGTATCTCCAGGCAATTCTCTTGACACTATAAGTTGTTTCTCTTGGGGGAGGGTGGGGAACAAGCATTTATTCTCCTGTGTGCCAGGCATTGTGCTAAGTCCTTTAGAGACATTATCGAGAAGGAGGATTATTCCTTAATTTCTAGATAAAGAAGCTAAAGCAGAACTGAAGCAGCTTCACAGGGTCACAGTGAGGTATCTGAGGCTGAATCTAACTCTGGTCTTCTGCCCCCTGACTGCCTATAAGTTCCTTTAGCAGGAGCTCTGTAGACAGGTGAGACTCCCAGGTCCCCTCAGTAAAAAGTAGAGGAAGCCTCTGCTCCTTGGGGCATAAATGTTTTAACATTGCACCCATGCCTGGGGGACATTCACCTGAGCTTCCATTCCAGCCTCTCCTTGCAGCAGCCTCCACCTCTCTGTGGCTTTGGCTTTCTAGTCTATTGCCTGCCCTCTTCTCTTTTATAGGTCAGTTCATCCCATTCACATTCACTGTGATTATTCAAGTGCAGTTACAAGTTTTCCTTTCTCTTTACAGAGAAAAAGAAGGTAGGAATCTAACCTCGAGTCTCCTTGGCCAGCCTAGACCAAGGTCCTTGGCGGTCCCTCCCTGCCGTTCAGCCTCCATGACTCCATGGGGGAAGTTTGTTGGACTTGTGGCTCTCGGGCCCCTAGGTTCAGTCCTTTCCATTCCCGTTGATATGCATTTCCAGCCTTCTTTTGTCTGAAGGGCACGAGAAGCTCTGTCTCACTGTTTGCTTCCTCTTGCGTGGCTTGCCTCAGTCACCATCACTGTCCCCCCGAGGCAAGGACACTGCTGTCCACCCTTGCTTCATTTTGTCTGAAGTGCTGGAGGACCCCCACTCTAGGACTTTGGTTCTCGGCTGAGAGCCTCTGTCTTGTGGGCCCGCAGTGTGCCAGACTTCTGGTCTGAGGTCCGTGGGGTGCCCGGCCGATGGCTTGGCTCCTGGATCCTTTCTTTCCACCTGCTTATAGCCTCTTTGACTTGAAAACTAGGAGGCAGCTGGTGTTTGTTTTATCCCTTCCTTTGTTTCTCCCAACCTCCCTTCACATCCTTGTGGCCAAGCTATCCTTTGTCTAGAGCTTTCCTTGGCCTTATCCTGGGGCTACCTGATCCTTGGGTCCCTGCGATGTGTTTTTGCTCCTGATGAGTTTGGTTTTTGTGTTTAACCAGGTCTCCAGCTTCTGTTTCTGGACTAGGGCTTAGTGTTTTTGCCAGGCTATCCACCCCCCCCCCCAGTTCTTTTAGGTGTGCCTTGTCCTGGGTCCCCTCTGGAGTGCTAGCCAATCCCAGATCTGGATGGATGTCTTCCTCCTGAAAGCCCTGACCTAGGCCCGGGAGCCTAGCTTTAGACCCAAGATTTTACTTCTCTCTTACTTCCAGGATATGGGTACCTGGGTCTTCATCTCTCTAGAGTTGAGTTTGTCCTCTGATCGGGTCCTTAGGAGCCACGGTGGGAGCTCACAAATGGCCCCAACTTCAGATCTCCTGGAGTGGCCCATCCTCTTCCAAGATATTGCTCTGGGCCCAGTTGGAACTCTGTAGATGTCCTAGACCTAGAGAGTCCTAGAACAGGGAGAAGAGCTCAGCAGTATCTCTTGTGGGCTCTTTATCCTCCTGGCTGGGCCAATCTTTAGGGACTTTGGGGTGGTTGGAACCTTTCGTGCCTTTAATAGATGACTCTCATTTCCTTCGAGCAGGACTTGTGGTTTCTAAACCAGATGTGATTTCTCAGTTTGAACAAGGAGAAGCCCCCTGGAGGCCAAACCAGAGAGACTCAGGGAGCACCTGCTCAGGTGAGTCTCTCCTCTGGTCAGTAAGGAAAACAGGAGCTGCCCAGGCCTGTGGAGGCCAGGAGAGCCCTTCACCATCACTCCCATGGGAGCACATCTTGATTCCTCAGGGGAAGAGATGCTGCCCTTGAACCTGGAGACAGAAGCTGGGGAGCCTTCCAGGCACGGAGGACAACCAGAGAGAGTACTTGGAGCCTGAAAGGCCAGAAATGGGGAGAGAGCAGGGTTAAGGGAGTGGTTCTCAGTATTCTTGCTTCACTGAGGACCGACCAGGCAAATCCAAATCCCAATCTTAGCAACGGAATCACGTCCTAAAACAACAGCCACTGTGAGGGGAGCAGCGTGGCATGTGAACTCCAATCCTCTGACTTGCAGGGGAGGTGGCCTCGAGGGGTCAAGAAATTAGAGATCCCAGTGAGGAAGAAGAGCAGGGTGAGGTAAGGGGGACCAAGGAAGAGGTGGGATGCCAATCGATTATGGTCAAATACAGGGATTTGAGGATTCTTGAATGTGGAGGTGGTACGTCTGTGACCGAGGTAGAACGAAAGAGTAGGTCACAGGAAGTGAGGAGGGTGAGGAACTGAGTGATGGGGAATGCTTGTGAGCAAGGCTCAGTACGTAAGGTGAAGGACCCTGGATGGAAGAAAGAAAAATGAAAAACTGGGCACCCTGCAGCTTCCTCACTGAGGAGGCAAAGGAAATAACCTTGGGAATCTGAGAACAGTGGGTACCAGGAACACTAGGTTCCTGAGCCTGGCTGTGGGGATCGGAGAGGATTCTAACCCCTGCCTTGACCTTTGAACTGAGGAGAAGGAAGAAAGGTTCAGCAGGGAGGCCGTGTCATCAGGAAAGGAGCCGAGCTTCAGTGATAGGTGATGGAAGGAGCGGGGAGAGAGGGTTGGGGTGAAGGGACATTCATTACCTATAGAAAAAGCATTTCAGAAGGCATAGTGACAGTGAGGGATGGGAGTAAGGAACCAGATGATGGAGCCTGGAGAGTCGGGTTTGAATGATGACCTACAGGGGTTCATTATTTCTGGGACGTGGGGGGGTATGACCAGGTAGAGAGTAGAAGAGCAGGCTAGAGACAAATCTAGCATAAAATGGAAGGCACATGGTCAGTTGAGAAGCTGGGTTTCACTGCTGCCATTTCTTTCTGAAGACTGGAGGTTAGGGAGGAAACCACATAGCAGAAGCATGTCTTTCCACCCCACACACCCCAACTTTTTTCTTCCTCTTCCTCAAGTGACAGACAGAGAAGAGGAAAGAGCTACGGTCAAAGGGAAGGTTCCCACATTGAGGTTAGGAGATTGGAATGGCAACAGGAGGTGAACATTGTCTTGTGTCGACCTAGATGGGAGTCATTCTCCCTGCCCTCAGAGGACACAGGTACCAGAAAGGGGGAGCTCTCCCTCTTCTCCCCTTGGAGTGGAGATCAGGTGTTGCAGCCCAAAGGGAGTTGTCTCCCAGCATGCAGTGACATTGCTTTGGGACAGACAGAAGTCACCTGATCTGAACCCCACATGCTCTGCCGTGCCATAATCCTTGCAGTCGATCATCCAGAACTAATCCCTATCTCTTAAAATAGCCTGTAATTAAGATCTGCTGTGTCCTTTCTTGAATCCCCTTTACCTTACCATTAGATATGGCAAAGTTAATCAAACAGCTGTTCTTCTTTTCCTGTTCTAAGTATAAAGTTTTAGGATCTTATTTGTGATAAAATTACAGAGAAGTCCAGTCAGGTTCCCAGTTAATTCAGGAGTGCCTTCTAGGTCCTCCCCAAGTGACCACTTCCAGCTTCTGACTAAATAGTTTCAGATGCCGTGAGCTGTCCCTGCTGAAGGAGAAGAGCAGAGCACGGCAAGACCACGAGGATGGAAGGGAGCAGACCCACATTCTGGTCACAAGCTCCTAATTAACACCATGATCTTAGAGACGTCACTAAAGTGCTGCAAGTCTCAGTGCTCTCTTTTAAAATGAAAGCGCTCTCCTGTCTCCCTCACAACATCATCGTGAATCTCACTGAAAGGGTTTTTTGTTGTTGTAACTAAAAGACTGAAGACGAGCTTGTATTATTCTACTGTTTAAAGTTTGACAGGACTTGTTTCTGCAAGATACATAAAACAGGACTAATTGTTTGGCTCTATTTATTTTTTATCTCTTTCAGATGGGGAGACTGGGCCTGCATGCAAAAAGTCAGCTCAAAAGCTGAACATTTCTGTGCAGCATTCATCCACCAACAAGCTCACAAAGTCTAGTCCTTATGTCTTCAGCCTGAAAGAACCCTGGGAATTTGATGTCATGTTAGGGAAACCGAAGAGCATTGGGGAAAGAAATTCCCGGGAAGAAAGGATCCTCCAAAAGACAACTTCCAGACAGGTGCTAATCGGTGAATGTAATGAATACCGCCAAAGCTTTGGTCCAGAACCAAAACTCTTTCCAAAAGAAGTATCTATAGAGAAGAATCTTTACAGATGTAATGACCTCAAAAAGAGCTTCATTTCATCCTCAGACTCAAGGAAATGCAGTAGAATCTGCTCAAAGGAGACGTTTTCTCGGGACAATGAATGTGGAAAATCCATTGATTCTAAATTAGATTTTATTGAATATCATAGACTCTATCATGGAGAAAAATCTCACGATCATAATGACCGTGAAAAAACCATCAGTCTCCGGCCATTTACTCTTTCCTATCAGTCAATTGATGTTGGAGAGAAAACCCCTAAATGTAATAATTTGGGGGAGGGTTACCCCAAAACTATAAAACTGATTGAAACGAGGCTTCACCCTGAAGAAAAACCTTATGAATGTAATGACTGTGGGAAGGCCTTCCATCTGAGGGAACCCCTTCTTCAACATCAGAGAATTCACACTGGAGAAAAGCCTCATAAATGTAATGAGTGTGGGAAGACCTTCAGCCAGAGGGGACATCTTACTCTACACCAGAGAATTCACACCGGCGAGAAACCTTATGAGTGTAAAGACTGTGGGAAGGCCTTCCGCCTGAGAGACCCACTCACTCAGCATCGGCGGATCCATACGGGAGAGAAGCCCCATAAGTGCAACGAGTGTGGAAAGGCTTTCTCCGTGAGGACAGATCTTACCAGACACCAGAGGATCCACACTGGAGAAAAGCCCTATGAATGTAGCGAGTGTGGAAAAGCATTCCGTGTCAGGGCAGAGCTAACCCGACATCAGAGAGTCCACACCGGGGAGAAGCCTTATGAGTGTAATCAGTGCGGGAAGGCCTTCCGCCTGAGTAAAGACCGGACCCGGCACCAGAGAATTCACACCGGAGAGAAGCCGTACGAGTGCAGCGACTGCGGGAAGGCCTTCTGCCGCAGAGAGCCCCTCCTACAACATCAGAGAATTCATACCGGGGAGAAACCTCATGAGTGTAGTGAGTGTGGGAAGGCCTTTGGTCTCAAGAGGCAGCTTGTGGAACACCAGAGAATTCACAGTGGAGAGAAGCCTCACAAGTGTGGCGAGTGTGGAAAGGCCTTCTTTGTCAGGACGGATCTCACCAGGCATCAGAGAATCCACACTGGGGAAAGGCCTTACGAGTGCAATGAGTGTCAGAAAGCCTTCCATGTGAAAACGGAGCTCACGAGACACCAGAGGCTTCACACAGGAGAAAAGCCATATGAATGCAATCAGTGTGGGAAGACCTTCCGCCTGAGCAAAGAGTGTAGCCGGCATCAGAGAATTCACTCTGGCGAGAGGCCGTACAAATGTAATCAGTGTGGGAAGGCCTTCTGTGTGAAGACAGAGCTTACCCTCCACCAGAGAATTCACACTGGCGAGAAGCCATACAAATGTAATCAGTGCGGGAAAGCCTTCCGCCTGAGCACCCAGCTTACCCAACACCAGAGAATTCACACTGGAGAGAAACCTTACAAGTGCAATCATTGTGGCAAGGCCTTCCGCCTGAGCACCCAGCTTACCCAACACCAGAGAATTCACACTGGAGAGGAACTTTATGAATAACTACATGGGAAGCCCAATGAGACAAAAAGCAAACACTTTGCCTAACAATTCTATTCATGCTTGACGGGAGTATCATCCTTAACAAGGGTGAAAAGGCCTGTCTGAGTGTGTGTAGGGCCTAACATAAGCTCATAGTTCTGAAATGGAAAGGGACCCCAGAGACCATCAGGTCCAATCTCCTCATTTATAACTAAAGGAACTGGAGCCAGGAGAGATAAGTGACTTGTCAGAAGTCCCAGCAGTGAGGGCAATATGAATTCAGGCCTTGTGATCCAAGCCCAGCAGCTGCCTCCTCCTAAATGTGATGGAGAGAAACTATTACAAGCATGAGTGGGAAAAGGTTTTCTTCCAAAGCATGGAGAGTTCTTGATATCAGAGTGTTCATGACAGAAGCAGCCCCTATGTTTGATGATTTGGTAAGGCTTCAGTGTATATCTGACCCAAAATCAGAGAACTCTTGGAGAGAAATTTTATGAATGTCATTAATATAGGAAAGCCTTCCTGAGAGAACAGTTCACTCAGTCCTGCAAGATTTGTTTGAGAGAGAAAACTTAAGAATATGTGAATGTGGGATAGTATTCTCTACCAATGCAGAGCTTATGTAACATCACAGTAACACACAAAAGGCTCTGGGTGTGTGTGTGTGTGTGAGAGAGAGAGAGAGAGAGAGAGAGAGAGAGATCACAGAGAAATTTTATTACAAAGAACATGGGACTCTTAATGGAACAGAGAGTTTGACATCAAAACATTTTTATTGAAGAGATCCTGTTTGGAATGCACATGGGAAGGCTTTGTCAATGAAATCTTGCCACATCAAAGAATCTACACTGGAGAGGAAACTTATGAATGAAATAAACCCATCGGCCTTCTGCTACAGTTAACATTATGCTCAACCGCTAGTTTATACTGGAGAGAGAAACATGATAAACCCCTTCAATCAGAAGTTACATCTCGTTCAAAACAAAAAAGACTTTTGCAATCATGCAAGTTCAGAAAAATTTCCTGTCCTGTAAAAAGACCCATGAGTTTTCAAATCCTCTTCAGCTATGTCACATCAGCCTAAACAGTTATACAATTCTAGGATTTTTTGTGTGTAATTATTTCATTGTGGCTTTAGGAAAAGAGCTGTCATTTCCCAACAAATAGATGAATAAAAAAAACATTTATTAAATTCTGAAAATGTGCTAAGTCCTGTGAATACCTATACAGAAAAGCAAAAGACTGATTTCAAATTGCTTATGTTCTAATGGGAGGAAAGAACAGAATAGTTAGATCCTGAAAGAGATGTTTTGCTCCAGAGAGTAGAGTCACAGGGCAATTGAGTGTATATATCTTTTTCTAAAATAGTGGTGTTGATTGGATTGCCATATATCTTGATTTACCTAGGACAAATACTGTAAATGTACATAGGGATAATTAATTGGGGCCAGAATAGATGTAGCCTGTCATATTGGGTATTACCACACACCTGTCAATTGTAAAATATGTATCAAATCAATTTTAAGGTACTCTAAAACTGTTCACTTTGATAGATTGTTGATTGGGCTAAGCAAACTATGATGTATTAGTGGAAATGAATGTTTCTGTCCCATAAATGATTTGTCCCATGAGAAATTTTGTGATTAGGGAAAAGGATATAGAAAGAAAGAAAGAATGATTGATAATGACCACAATAGTGTGAAGGAAAGCAATCCTAAAAGGTTACAAAATTCTTTGTGGCCTCAAAGGAGTAACAATGAAGCTTTCCTCCTCCATTTGGTTAGTAAGGTGGTAGAGCCCAATTGCAAAATATGATATGTATTTTCAGATATTACCAGTATTAATTTACTTTGTATAACTTTGTTACAAAGAAGACTTCTAGTGGTGAGGTAAGGCAATTAGCCATATTCAGTCTCCATTCATGGGCAGATTATAGGCTGTCCATGTATTTTATAATCTGGATAGTTCTCTATGCATGTATAGGGTTTTCCTGTATAAATGGCTAGAACATACTGTTCTGAGGGATTATGACTATTGTCCAAGAGGTCCTGCAATGAATATTCTGAGGCTTGATTTGAAAAGCATAGTGTCATCTACAAATGGAAGCATGCAAAGGACCTCCTCATCAACAGGAAATCTGTCGTCACCTTGGACCATTCTGGACTTCTTGTGAATGTTTTTTGCCATTTGTTTTTGCCATTTTTTGCCTTTGCTGATAATAACCCTATATCTAAAGGTTAACATGGAAGAGAAGCAGGGTCTATAAAGGCATCATACCTCCAGGAATGTCAGAAACTAAATATAGAACAGAAGAAGGGATGACTGAGTTTTCTGGGCCCTGTACTTACCCACAACAATAATGATTATTATTTTAAGTTTTCAGAACACTTTCTTCTTCCAAAACTGAGAAGTAGGTGACACTAATATTCCCATTTTACATATGAGGAAATGGGGACAAACAGGTTAAGTGGCTTGCCCAAGATCACCCAATAGTATCTAAGGCTAAATTTGAACTGGGAACTCCCTGACTCCAGGCCCAGCTTTCCACTGTACTCCTTAGCTGCCTGATTGTCCATAGGGCATGACCTCAGGTTCCTATACCATCTTAGCTGCCTTGTGCACCCTCCAATTTCTCAATGATCTTCCTAAAACTTGGCAACCAGAACTGAGCCCCACACTTCAAATGAAATCTACCCAGGGATGTTCTAAGTGGGTCAATACAGCTTGAGATCACTTGAACTTTCCTGGATGTTATCTTGTAATCATGGAGCTATGATGCTGGTGGTTCTTGGAGTCCACTCATGACTTTTTTCCAGTCAAATTGTGGTCTAGCCCCACCTCTCCCATTTTGTACTTGGGAAAAAGTGTGTGTGTGTGTGAGATGGAAGAATGAGACTTGGCATGATATCATCTTACTGACTTTGATCCTGTGTCCAATCACCTCAAGGGCTTTCTGAATCCTCACTCTGTCATTCAGTATGTGAGCTGTTTTGTCCTCAAAGCCCTTACCTCAGTTCTGTATCATCTGCAAAATCTGATAAAGATGAAGAACACTGCTGATTTCCTTTAAATTTGAGATGAGCCAGCAATTCTGAGTCTTTGGAGCAGCTACATAGTAAAGTAGCTATAATGCCAACTTTAGCATCAAAAAGATCTGAGTTCAGATCTGGCCTGTTACTTGCTATATGACCCTGGGAAAATCTCTTAACTCTATTTACCTTAGTTTTCTTATCTATAAAATAATCTTTAGAAGGAAATAACAACCTACTCCAATATCTTTGCCAAGAAAACTTCAAATGAGTCACAAGTCAGACACAATTAAGTGACTAAAGAACAAAGGATGAGTTTTGGGATCAAACTATTCAGCCAGTTACTAATCTGTCTTATTGCTGTATGGTCTAAATCAATTTTTTTTTGAATCTCAGGAACCCTTAAAATTAAAATTTACTGAGCAGCCTTCCCTAAACAGCTTTTGTTTATGTTGAATGTTTACACTATTAGAAATGAAACCATTTTAGTATTTTTAATGAAAATAGTTGAGAGAGATTGCAGACATTCTAAAAGAGGCTTAAATCAGTCATGAACATAAAACACTTATTTTGTATCTACATAGTAGACTACTATATACCACACCCACTATAGATCTATACAAACGCTTACTACATACTGTGCCAAGTATTGAGGATAAAAAGAAAAGTGAAAATTAGTTCTTACCATTGAGAAACTCGTAATCTAATGAAGGGGGAAGGGAAAAATGCAAATTGGGATCCCTGGACCACACTCTGAGAACCAATGATCTAGCTAATGCTATATTAGCTATGCTAATAGCATAAAAGATTAGCAAAGTTTGGGCCTATACCTACACCAGTCTAGTTATTCTGCCCAACAAAGTACCCTGGCCAGAGTGAATCTTTTTGAGAATGTGCCAGCTGAACCTGGAGCAGGACAGTGAATGAGACATAGGTCTCTGAGGTTTGGTTTAAGGAGCCTTGGTCCTTGGAAAGCAAAGAGCAAGAAATCAGTGGAGAAGATGAACCATCCCAGCCAGAGTCAAGGTAAGTATGCACTGGGAAAAGATCACCAGGTAGAACCTGGAGCCCTGAGTTTGAAGGACATATTCTCCAGGTCAGGTTAGGCTGAGGTCTCCAAGAAAATGACAGCTCCAAGGGCTTCTGGTGCTGTAATAACAATGGATAGCACTTCCTTCCCTTCCATCCTGATCCCCTGAGCCCAACACTGGCTCATCCAGACGCCAGAGGCTAAGAGAAGCCAGGAAAAGGAACAGGATGGAAATCAAGCCAATGATGAAAAACAACCAATTACTGGAACTTGGATGGGGATGCTGGAAATGAGTGGTCTTGACCACCCAGCTTCTGCACTTCCCTGTCCTTCTCTCCTTCCAGTGGATCACTGTGACAGAGGAGCCCAGCTGCTCGTGGTACTCTCTATGGTCCTGAGTTCTTTCAGAGACTGGCATTTGATTAGCCTAGTGTGTTAAGTCTGGGGAGGAGACATTGGGAAGGAGGAGGGAGAGGCTGTGGTTTCTTTTCTGTTGTTCCTCCTGGAATGGAGGGAATGTCAGGAGTGTTTATTCTCCCCTTTCTCCTCTTTCCCATTACTCCAATCCAGGAATATGACTTGGAGAAAAGCCCAAAGAAGGGCTTCTCCAATAACATCTGAATGGCCTGGCTGCAGGAGGGGCAGAGGAGTTGGATCTCCCAGAATTGTGAGGAGATGCTGCCTCAGAGAAATGGGTCATCCCAGACTTGGGTGACTAAGAATCCCTGTGGGATTTACTTTTTATCCTGCCACTTTGCTAAAATTATTTATTGTTTCAACTAACTTTTTGCTAGGGTATGGGACCTTGCTGAGAGGGAGTACTGAGGTCACCTTGACCTGTGGTGCACAATAAGTTTTCTGCCACGTTGCAGAAACGTCCTTGTTGAGCAAGGAGCACTGGTGCATGGCATGGGAATGGGTAGAGCCTGAGGGTCACAGCTAGTTGCTCGTGAGCAGGGATGCCTTGACAAGGCCTCTCGCCTGTGAGCAGGTTGCTAACGTGGCTGGGTCGGCTCTCCTCCCATTGGCAGATACCATGCATACACAATGCCCATGAGCTTCTTCTCTGAATGGTGATTGGGGATTGTTCACATGCTGATCACACTTGCAAAACTATATATCAACAATGCTGTGCAACATAATAAACTGGAGCTCTTTTCACACCCTATGAGTTCCCCTGCCTCATTCATCTTGCCTCTGAGATCAAAGAGCTCGCACAAGGTGAACTCTTAAAAGACAGCCACAACTGGGGCCCAAGGAACAAGGACAGGGACCTGGAACAGTGTCAGAGCAACCACTTTGGGGTCAAGCACTGCTAAGCGGTCAAGACAACCTCTAAGAGGACTCCAGAGGGAGAGGGGCCGAACTGTGCTGTTTCTGGACCAGGCAGACTGCAGGGGATAGCAGTTAAGTAACCTAATGGGGCAGAAAGTAGGCACCCTCCTCCCTTCAGACAGGGAAGCATATGTCAGGACTGTATATAAATGTATCAAAGAGCAGGGGTGCATAGTCCAATTAGGAGACATTAGGAAATTCCTGGACATTGCTTACAAAGTTTTTTCATGGTTACCTGAGGAAGGTTATTATAAGTGTGAGAGATGGGTTGTTTTCAGTGAACAGCCCACTGTTTATGGTAAGCAATGTCCAGGAGAAATACAAAAAAGCCATTTTAAACAAAATCTGAAATCAGAACCATAAAAGGAGGTTAGTAAATTTCCAGTTGGAGCACAGACAGGCATGTCTCTTAGCAGTAGATGTCTCTCTCCTGAGCCTGAGGAGAACAATAATGAATGGCCTCCCCCTCCTCTACCATCTTCAACCCAGCCTTACTCTTGTGTCTATTCAGACCTACAGCCTTTCAAAGGTTCTTCTAATGTAAAGCCTAAGAATGAAATCCGGATGACAGAATTTGTAGAACAGATTTGGTTGACTGCCACTCAGGTTGCTCCAGGAGCAAACATGAACTTATATTTTTAGCAACAAGGCTGCCAGGAGTAGAAGGCAATAAGGAGACTTTGATGTCTGCTGAACCAGTAAATTGGCAAAAAGACGAAAAGACAGAAACCATTTTTCCCTTAATAATAGATGGCTTACATATTAACTTATGGGGTAGAGATATTTTACACCAATTAGAGATGAAAATCACCACAGAATTTTAGGAAGGGTCATTGCTGCTGCGGCTTCCACCGCTCCAAAAATGATTTGGACTACCGACATACTGGTATGGACGGAGCAATGGCTCCTGATCAAAGAAAAGACAGCTGCTCTATATCAATTAGTACAAGAACAATTAGTACAGGACACATTGAAGAAACAAATCCCATGGAACTCCCCTGTAAGAGATTTATCAAAAAACACAAAGAGGGATATGAAAGTAAGGTTACTCAGAAAGATATAGATAAAGCAGTGTACACAATAAATTACCAAAAAATTGATTCAAATGATTTGAATCCATCTATGAAATACTCTTTGGTGAACATAAACAGAGAATCACTCAAAGACAACACCTCATCTTCATTAAGAAGGCCCCCTAAGAATGAGACCATGGTAATGAAAAAGGGTCCTTAAGGATGGAAGGGACCCTCTAAGATTCTAACATGGGGGGCCAGGATATGCCTGTATCTCCACAGGAGAAAATCTTCAAATGTGGATTCCCACCAGACATGTCAGAGTTGTCCATAAAGCAGTAGAAGAAAAGAAGGAAGAAGAGGCAACAATCCAAAAGAAGAAGTAGGTGTGCCCCCAAGACCACTAACAAAATGTTTATATATATAAACCTCTCTCTCTCTCTATATATATATATATATAGACCTCTCTTTTGATTGTAAAACCTACACCAACTTAATGGCGCTCCCTTTCACTACAGCCAATCCAGAAACATGTATCCTGCTCCTATTTCAGTAAGCAGGTCTTCATTTCCCAGACTGTTTCATTCAAGGCTGCTATTTGGATGTGATATCTGTTGAGTTCTCTCACAACAAGAGCTATTCATTCAGGTCTACTGGATTTTGTGTTGTCTATAAGTATGCACACATTTTATGTACTTTTTTTCCATGGACCCACCATGATCTAGGACTGTTTCATGGGGGAATGGGGTATCATGGGACACACATGCTGGGCACACAGGGGACGCCCTGTCATAGTGACACCCTTATCCATGCGGGAGGGTTGCAGTGATGTGTCTACATAAAGGGATCATCAGATTAGCCCCTTGTAAAGCATAAGACTCCATGGGACACATTCTTGTCAATCAAGAATTGGGTTAGCAGTTTGGCACATGGGAAAACATCTTGGGTTCTGGTTCTTGGACAAATGTCATGAGAATTGGATAAAAGTTCTACACTAAAGCCTGTCTGGGAGGGAAATAGGCATTCATGTGGGGAAACTGTAACTGGTACCAAAGAAACATTAGATTTTTTACAATGCTACTTGTTGGAATTGTTCTGTTAGAGATTACTTGGACACTGAAATTGAAAATCAGACTGTTTGTTATTACTCATGTATCAATGCTTCCTGTAAAAAAGTGAGAAATGGTATCATACTAAGACTGATCATATGTTCAATACTATAATAGAGAAGGAAATAGACCTTAGTCCCTTTGGGGAAAAAAAGATGTATCAGCTGTGTCATATTAGGTATCACTATGTAAATTTCACTTAAAGTTTCAACCGTCTCTCTTGCAATGCCCATATCTAATGTACAAAAAAAGCTAGATGTATAGAGGAACTAGCTAGGAATGTCTTAGCAGGTTTTGCCCAACAAGCTAAGATAGATGAACAATTGTATCAGAAGATAAAAGATTTAAGAGAAGCATCATTGGAAATAGGAGCAGAAGTAGAGTTATTGAAACTCCAGGCTCAATTACAATGTGACTACAGATATACAAAGGTTTATGTAATCCCTTTGCTGTATAATCATACAGGACAAGATTATGATTGGGATAGTATCAACAGTTATTTGATGGTTTATTTCTCAATAACACAATTGAAGATGACATAGAAAGTTTATATAAATTAGCATCTGACATAGAGAAAGCTTCTCATGAAGATTTGAATCCAGACAAAATTGTTGAAAAAAATCAAACATTGGTTTGATAATACCTTTTCATGGTGGTTGAAATTAGAATTATGGATTGCCCTGTGTATTGTGATGTTGCTATTGCTGTGTTGTTACCCAGTAATTTTAGGATGTCTTTATAGATTTTTCTCTACCATCTTTTCAAAGGCTGTAGCTCAAGAAATTTTTTATCTAAAAAAGATAAAAAGGTGGAATTGCTAGGGTATGGGACCCTGCTGAGAGGGAGTACCAAGGTCACCTTGACCTCTAGTGCACAATAAGTTTTCTGCCACGTTGTAGAAATGCCCTTGTTGAGTAAAGAGCACTGGTGCATGGCATGAGAATGGGTAGAACCTGAGGGTCACAACTAGTTGCTCATGAGCAGGGATGCCTTGACAAGACCTCTCGCCTGTAAGCGGGTTGCTGACGTGGCTGGGTCAGCTCTCCTCCCATTGGCAGATACCATGTATACACAATGCCCGTGAGCTGCTTCTCTGAATGATTATTGGGGATTGTCTACTGTTCATGCACTGGTCATGCTTGCAAAACTTTATATCAACAAGGCTGTACAGCATAATAAACTGGAGCTCTTTTCACATCCTATGAGTTCCCTTGCCTCATTCATCTTGCCTCTGAGATCAAAGGGCTCATACAAGGTGAACCCTTAAAAGACAGCTGCAACAACTTTGTAGTTGAGTCTTTGGTAATTTCCATGTATGTTATATATTGCCTGCTAAAAATATAGTTCTTGATCTTATCTATTCTGATTCCTCCTATTTATCTTCTTTTATTGCTATTGCTAGGATTTGCAATACAGTATTGAATAATATTGGTGACAGTGAAAATCCTTGCTTCACATCTGATCTTATTGGGAAGGCTTCTAACCCATGACAAATCATACTTGCTGATGGTTTTAGGTGATTTTTTAAATCAGTTTTCAGTTTAATGAAAAATTTATATACATATATACATATATATATATATACTTTCAAGAGTTTTTTTAATAGAAGTATTATATTTTTTCAAAAACTTTTTCTGCATCTATTGATATAATCATATGATTTAAAATTTTTTGTTGATATAATTATGTTAAACCAGGTTGATGATAGCCAAGGGGTCTCAAGCCCTCTGGTGAATTAGAGGAGTGTCTACCCCAAGCATGTAAAGATTTACCCTGGTAAAATGGGTAGATGAGAACAATTTAATCCAACACCCATGAAGGCAGGTGTTTGGAGCACTTAGAGCTTGGTTAGACACCAAAAACACCAAGGTCAGCCACTGCGTTTTGAGTCATCATAAGTCATTTTGACTCTGTCCTGTGGGGTTCCCACTCTGTGGTTGAGACACTAAAAAATGTCCCAAACTTCTGAAAAGTTGATTCCCCTCACCATTAGTACATAGAATGTGTGCACATTTATAGACAACACAAAATCCAGTAGACCTGAATGAATAGCTCTTGTTGTGAGAGAACTCAACAGGTATCACATCCAAATAGCAGCCTTGAATGAAACAGTCTGGGAAATGAAGACTTGCTTACTGAAATAGGAGCAGGATACATGTTTCTGGATTGGCTGTAGTGAAAGAGAGCGCCATTAAGTTGGTGTAGGTTTTACAATCAAAACTAATCTAGTAAATAAGCTCATAGCCTTTCCAAAAGGAGTGAATGACAGGTTCATGACAATCCAATTGCCACTTGCAGGAAAATGCTTCACTACTACCATCAGTATCTATGCCCCCACCATGACAAACCCTGACTAGGTCAAAGAAAAATTTTATGAAGACTGGGAGACCTTTGTCATCAATGTCCCAAAAGATGACAAGCTTATAATTCTGGGTGCCTTTAATGCTAGAGCAGGCTCAGACTATCAGACATGGCAGGAAGTAATTGAAAGTAGTGGAGTTGGAAAGAGCAACAGCAGTGCTTATATACCATTGAAAATTTGGGCATCTCATGACCTTCTCATCACCAATACTGAATTCTGTTTACCTAAATGCAATAAAACTTCATGGATGTACCCTCACAGCAAACATTGCCATTTACTAGACCATGTGGTTATAAGGAGAAGAGACAGATAGGATGTGAGAGTGACAAAGACAATGTGTGGTACAGAATACTGGACAGATCATAGACTTATCCTCTCCAAGCTGAATATTCATTAATGGGGTCAACAAAAGTGGTGACCCAAAGCAAAAAGACTACTAGAAGAATTAATGTCAACAGAGTAGAGTGTTTCCCTGAGAAGGGACAGTTTGTTGTCAAGTTGGAGAGGAAGTTGAGCCAACACAGAGTTGGCAACAATGAAGTAGAAAAGGAATGGGCAACTTTCAGAGATTTTGTATATAGCACTGCATTTGTTCATCTGGGTCAGAACATTCACAAATATCAAGACTGGTTTGAAAATGAAGAGGAAATTCAGAAGCTGCTAAATGAAAAATGGAAACTCCACAGGATGTACCAGCAAGATAGCTCATCCGTCTCTAAGAATGTCGCATTTTAATTCTATCAAAAATAAAGTACAATCAAAATTTAGAGAGATGCAGGATTTTTGACTCAGTAAGAAAGCAGATGAAATTCAGTTCTATGCTGATAATAACAATCCGAAGCATTTTTATGATGCATTGAAAGCTATTTATGGGTCAAAGACCTATGGTGTATCTCAATTTCTCAGCGTTTTTGGTCCCACATTGAATATGATACTAGAGATATGAACACTTTCATATTGTTCTCAATAGATTATCATCAATCACTTCCTAGCCGAAATTTCAATTGAAGAAGAGGTTTTGAATGCTATTAGGCTACTTTTATGTGTTAAAGCATCAGGTGCTGATTCTATTCCATCTGAGATTTACAAAGTTGGGGGTCCATTGCTCATACTAAAGTTGAATGAAATTTTCCAGATTATATGACAAGAGGAGGTTATGCCCCAGGAGTTCAAGGATGCCTCCATTGTCCATCTTTATAAAAGTAAAGAAAATAGATTGTCCTGTGACAATCACAGTGGGGTCTCTCTTAGCATTGCTGGCAAGATTCTTGCCAAAGTCCTTCTTAATAGTCTGACCTTACTGATCTTAGAGGAGGGAAAGGGCCCCACATGTGCAAGAATGTTTGTGGCAGCCCTTTTTGTAGTGGCTAGAAACTGGAAACTGAAGGGATGCCCATCAGTTGGAGAGTGGCTGAATAAATTATGGTATATGAATGTTATGGAATATTATCGTTCTGTAAGAAACAATCAGCAGGATGATTTCAGAGAGGCCTGGAGACACTTGCATGAACTGATGCTGAGTGAAACGAGGAGAACCAGGAGATCTTTATACACAGTAACAAGACTATATGATGATGAATTCTGATGGACGTGGTTCTCTTCAACAATGAGATGTTTCAAACCAGTTCTAATTGTTCAGTGATGAAGAAAGCCATATACACTCAGAGAGAAGGATATTAATGTGGACCACAACATAATATTTTCATACTCTCTATTGTTGCTTCCTTGCATTTTGTTTCCTTCTCAGATTTTTTTTCTTGTAGATCTGATTTTTCTTGCACAGCAAAATAACTAAAAATATGTATACAGATATTTGATTTGTCAAGTATTTTAATATAATTAACATGTAGCAGGCTTCCTGACATCTAGGGGAGGAGTGGGGGCTGGGGAGGAAAATTTTTAACAGAAAGCTTTGCAAGGGTCAATGTTGAAAAATTACCCATTCATATATTTGCAAATAAAAATCTTTAATAAAATGAAAAAAGCCTATTATTTCTGTAAACTATATTATTTTAAATATGTTTGCAGTGCATACGTACTTATGTATTAAAGTTTTGCATCTACTAAAAAAAATGTAGTAGTTCTTTGTAAAGAACTACTGAGAAAATGTGTATTTTCTCTTTCCATTCAGTTCTCTCCAGATAGCTAACATATCTAATTTACTGAAAATTCCATTCCCTTCCTTGATTTTTTATGTTAGATTTATCTAGTTCTGAGAGAGGAAGATTAAAATTTTCCACTATTATGGTGCTGTTGTCTATCTCCACCTGTTTGTTATTCATTTAACTTTTCTTTTAAAAGATTTTTTTAAAATGCTATAATATTTGATACAAATAGGTTCATTATTGATATTGCTTCATTGTTTGTGGTATTTTTAAACAAAATGTAGTTACATTGTTTATCTCTTTTAATTAAATCTGTTGGCTTTAACTTTATCTGAGATCCTGATTGATTGCTATCCTTGCCTTTTTGTATCAGGTGAAGCATAATAAAAGTCTACTCCAACCTCAAATTTTAACTCTAGCTGTCATCAAATGTTTTTTGTAAACAGCATATTGTTGAATTCTGATTTTTAACTCTTCTGCTTTCAATTTTGGGGTGTTTATCCCATTCACACCCAAAGTTATAATTACTATTTGTGAATTTCCCTCCCTTACCTTCTTATCTTTATTCTACCCACTCCTCCAAGAGTCCCTCCTTAAAGTCTTCCTCCACCTTACTAAATCTTCATTTATACACCCTTGTAAAAGACTTTCATCTCCTCCACACACCTAAATCTTAATCTATATACCTTTCTAAAAGTCTCTCCCTTATCCTGTCCCCAAATCCTCTTTTTGCATAAGTTTAGAAGACTTTTGTACCCTTTTAGATATATTATCCCCTCTTCAACCCACATCCAATGAGAATGAGCTTTCTATCCTACCAGCCCTCTACTGCCACCTGCTTCCTCTGTATTCCATTTAGTTCTGGTGTTTTGTTTTGGTTTTTTTCCCCTTCTTTTCACCCATACCTGAAAGTCTTTCAGTTTATTAATCTCCCCTCTCCCCACCCCGCCTTTTTTTTTTTTAATTTCAGTTTTAAACTCAACTTTGCTAGGAAAGTTATTCTTGGTCACAGCCCCAACTCTTTTGCTCTTTGAAATATAATGTTCCAAGACTTAATAGTCTTGTAGTGCAAAAGTTTTTAGGTCTTGTGAAATCGTAATTGTCTTTCTGCAATAAATTGTTGTGTTTTTCTCTTTTTGCTTGTAATATTTTCTTCTTTATTTGAAATTTTTGAAACTTCCCTCCTGGAATCTTTTTCAGGGTGGTGAATTGTAGGTTGTTTTCTATTTCTATTTACCCTCTTGTTCTAGAATTTCAGGGCAATTTTTATTAATATTTTATGGTATTACATTCAGATTTTTTTTATCATAACTCTCAGATGGTGCAACAATTCTTATATAATTTTTCCTCAATCTGTTCTCCAGATCAGTCATTTTCCTAATGCAATGTTTTAGATTCTTTTCTTTTTTTTCTAGGTTTTTAAAAATTAATTTCTGGGTCCCATTCCAGTTTTTCAAGGATTTATTTTCTTCCTTAAGATTTTAGACGTCCTTTTCCACTTAGTTAACTTTTTTCCATAATTTTCTAAGATTGCTTTCCCTCAATATCTTTTATTTGATTTTTGAAATCCTTTTTTAAATTCTTTCAAAAACTATTTTGGAGCTTATGATCATTTGATGCAGCTCTTTAAGTTGGCCTTTTTAAAAAAAATTTCACTGTTTTCCTCAGAATATGAACCTGATGGGCTATGGAAGTGAGTGATACCCCCAAATTATATTGTCTCAAAAGAATTTGTAGGCAGAGACTCCCAAATCCAGGGACAAAGATTTTACTATGAAGCTAAGAGTAGGCTAAATTCCAAGAGAAGATAGCAAGGAAAAGGGTTTTAGCATTTAGCACCTTATACATATTGGGACCACTACATAAATGTTAACTATTATTATTATTATTTCTTTAATTGAAAGTAATTGCATATTAGATTTTACATTTTAGATATGATTAGTATAAAATGTCAAAGATAAAAAAATTAATGCTTTTTATAGGATAAGTTGAAAATGCATTCAGCTGAAGTAATGTCATCTGACTGGCAATAAGTTTTGTTTTATGTTTTAAGTATATATTGTTTATGTTATTATTTTAATTCTAAATTCTCTTATATTGTGAAATGTAGGAAATTATCATGTCAGAAATGCTGTTAGACCTAGCAACTTCTATTTTTTTTAGTCTGGATACTGTTAGATTATGAATTGAGCTCCTAAAAAAATGTGATACAACTGGGACCAATATGGAAATTATTTACATGACAGCACATGTATAAACTATATTTAACTGCCTACCATCTTCAGAAGAGGGAAAGGGGGAGAGAGAGGGGAAAAAAACTGGAACTCAAAATCTTGTAAAAATGAATGCTAAAAATTTTCTTGACTTGTAACTGGGAGAATAATATGATTTAGAAAGTTTATAAAGTAAAACAAAAGAATGTAATAAAAATAGATATTTCTAAACTTCTAAATGATACTTTGTCTTTCTAGAGAGTGTTCATTTGAAAACTTTTGGCTATCACTTACAAAAATTTTGAAAATGTATAGTTATTTAAAGATGTACATTCAAAACATTAATGATGAGTAAACTATCAGGTAGTTGCTGTATATTTGAAACCCCAAAATGTGGCTAGTTTTAATTTATAAGTAAAGGACAAATGAAATTTTAACTGTTAGGGAAACATAAATATAGTCAAGTCCTAAGTTGTGGTGAGTGAAATTTTTCTATTTGAGGTAAAAATTCTTAGGACTATAATTTACTATGGCTTTGAGTTTTGATTACAGGATCTTTGATTTAAGCAGTCTTTTCTTATTGTAACAAGAAACAGCTATAAAATGAAACCCATATACCAGCCACCCATGCTCACGCCCACTCACATACTTCACTTTGAAGTTACTTCCAAAGTTCCTTCATTACACTAAAACAATAAGGCAAGCAATCCATATGTCTTATCTGAAAACTGGCCCCTTAATGATCAATCTGTTATTGTTCCTGTGCTCTTTGGGGAGTGAAGGACCTCCTTTTCAGAATTCAGGGAAAATTGCACATGTTCATTCTTCTCCCAACTAGAAATCAAATTACCTAAGCTTGTATTGTTTCCTTTTAATTATTTAGCCCTGCTTAACTAAGAGTCTTCTGACTACTCCTATAGTTGACAAACGTGAGAGAGCAGACATTTCTCTCATCTGAAGAAGTCTTCAGTCCCCAAGTGGACCCTGATCCTAGTGAGGGCCTCAAAGTCCACTTCAAAAAGGCCCCAAAGCAGATGACATCTCAAGGAGACTTCTCCCCCGTGACTCCACAGTATAGGTGCCAAGTATATGGTGCCACCACCCACCAAGCAGTCACTTTGTTTGGGGTTTCTTTTTATTCCTGATTTTATCTTTTGCCTTGTGCTTCATCTCCTCATTATCACTGCTTGCCATATCTGTTTTGTGGATTCTGCAATTCACATCGTGGCTCACTATACACACACACACACACACACACACACACACACACACACACACACATCCCTTTTCCCCCCTCCTTTTTGCCTTCCCCAATACTAAGGAAGGAGAGGGAAACCCACAATCTTTCAGGGGTTAATTTCAAGCCCTACTAAAACCTGGCAAATTCACATGTTGGATCCACACAAGGGGTAACCACCAAGGGTAACAAAATTATGTTTCAGCTGGGCATGTCTCCTTGGTCAGTGGTGGACCCTCCAATCACCTTGACCAAAAGTTGGGGGTGGGGGAAGGAGGAGGACAGAAGGTGTGTGTGAAAATACTCCTGAGACTAACATGTTTGTTTTCTGTGAGTTACCACACTATATAGATATAGTGGACCCAGAATAAGGCCATCTCGCAAAAGGAGTCAATTGGGACCTGCAGTGAGCCAAAAGTCTTACTCTTCCAAGCAGTTTAAGCTGGCCTTGTGGTAACTGTTGCTGCAGAACCTCCTGCTTCTGTGTCTTACCTGCTCTTGGAAAAGAAAGTCCACTCTCTACCCTGACCCCTTCCCTAACTTCCCCTTTGTGGTTTTCAGGCGCAAACTACCCCTTCCTCTCCTGGTCTGTGGACCCTAACCTAGAGGCTAACATATCTAATTTCTTTCCTTTTTCATAAATAATTCTGTTCTGACTCCACCAGAACTCTCTACTTGAGAAGTGGGTTTTTTCCCAATTTACAAGTTACCCCGGTGATCTTCAGGTCTCTAGACTTGACCCTGTCTCCCTTGCCCAGAAAGCTCCAGTGCCTTCCTAGGACTTCTGCAGTAGACCACCCAGCCTTCTGTTTGAAGTCCTGCCCTCTTCTTTATAGCCACTCTCTGGTCCAGCCAAACTGATCAATGCTTGGAAATCTGAGTGTCACCAAGAATATTAAATCACTCAGATGTGGGAATAGGTGACAAGAGACCAAATTATTCCTGCAACATTTGCTATGTTGGAGGATAATTCTAAGCTAAAATATGGCTATGATTTCCTTTTGGGTCCTGCCAAGAAGGGAAGGGGAGAGGTTCTAATCATGATGTGTTTGGGAAGCATAATATATAAGTCTCTATATATTTTAACCCCTAAGCAAAGCCATTGGAGGGAGCCATGGTGGCGGAGATCAGACAGGAGTCTCTGTAACCTCCTCTAACCTTCCCTCAAACCAACAACATATGAAGCCTCTAGACTGATTTTGAAGCAAAAAAATCCACAATATCTGGAGAACAACAGGATTCTAGAAGAAGATACTCTGGAAGAACCTCAAAACAGGACTGATCAGCACCAGAAATAATTCAATCAGCGGAGCTGCCAGTACCTGAAATAATTCAATCAGCAGAACTGCCCCAGGGTGAACTAAAGCAGAACTGCCCAGCACCTGACATAATTCAATCAGCAGAACTGCCCAGTTCCTGAAATAACTCAATCAGCAGAACTGCCCCAGGGCAAATTAAAGCAGCTGTCCCACCTTTGCCCTAAACAGACATCACACCTTTAAAAAAAATGAATAAAAAACCAAAAAGAGCTCTCACCATAGACAACTTTTATGGAGAGAGGGAAGAACAGACCTCAAATCCTGAGGCCCCTAAAGGTAAAGCAACTCCAGAAAAAGCCCCAAAGAGAGACATAAACTGGTCTCCATGTCACAAGGCTTTCTTTGAAGATTACATAAAAAATATTAAAAGAGAGTTAGAAGAAACATGGGGAAATGAAATGAGATCACTGCAAAATAAAATAGAAAAAATGGAAAAAGAATGCAATGAACAAAAAAATGTAATTGGTCAATTGCAAAAGGAACTAAAAACAGTAACTGAAGAAAATAAGACATTAAAAATTAGAATCGAACAATTGGAAATGAGTGACTCATCAAGACTTCAAGAATCAGTCGAACAAAAACAAAAAAATGAAAAGATAGAGAAAAACATGAAATATCTCCTAGGAAAAACAACTGACCTGGAAAATAGATCTAGGAGAGACAATCTAAGGATTATAGGGCTTCCTGAAAGCCATGATGAAAAAAAGAACCTAGACACTATCTTCCAGGAAATCATAAAAGAAAACTGCCCTGATATTTTACACCCAGAAGGCAAAATACTCCTTGAAACAATCCACCGATCACCTCCTGAAAGAAACCCAAAAATTAAGTCCCCCAGAAATATCGTGGCTAAATTCCAGAACTATCATACCAAGGAAAAGATATTACGAGAAGCCAGAAAGAAAGAATTTAAATATCGGGGAGCCACAATTAGGATCACACAGGCCCTAGCAGCTTCTACTTTGAAGGATCGAAGGGCCTGGAATCAGATATTCCGAAGGGCAAAGGAACTTGGATTACAGCCAAGAATAAGTTACCCAGCTAGAATGAGCATTATCTTCCAGGGAAGAAGATGGTCATTCAATGACATAGGAGAATTTCACCTATTTCTACTGAAAAGACCAGAACTGAACAAAAAATTTGATCTACAAACACAGAACACAAGAGAAACATAAAAAGGTAACAAGAAAAAAAAAAAAAACTCTTGAGAACTATATTTATGTTATAGATACTTATAGAATGAGGGTTGATTTTATGAATCTATTATTACACTATAATTATGATATGATTACTGTGATTTTATGATTATTATGATATGATTACTGTGATTTTATGATTATTATGATATGATAAACTGAAAAAGAAATTAGAAGTAGATAAGGGATAACACTGGAAGAAGAGGAAAAGGAGGTAAAATAAGGGAAATTACATCACATGTAGAGGCAAAGAAAACCTATAATGATTGAGGGGGAAAAAGGGAGGGGAATGAGAATTGGGTTAATTTCCATCTCATCAGATTTGGCTCAGAGGGAATAATAGACGTACTTATAAGGAAACAGGAGGGAAAGGGGGGGGGGGAAGGGGTGGGTGGGGCTCTAAAGGGGAAGGATTGTTTGAGGGAAGTGGTTTTCAAAAGCAAAATAGTAGGGAGGAGGGAAAGGGGATAAGAAAAAGAAAAGCAAAGCCATTGGAAACCCAAACAGCCACTGAGGAGGAGTCAGGCAGAGAAGGCAGGCAGCCAGAATGGCACATTCATGAGGGCTGGGAGCTCCACCTCAGGGCACCATCAGATAAGCCCTTTTGGATGGCTCTCCTGGAGATGCACCTTTAGTAGCTTTTCCAGACCATAGACCCAGCCCCAGACCCATTGCCACCAAGACACACGTGAGCATGATGTTCGCTTGCCTGCCCTTCTTAAAGGCAGATATATCAATCAGTAAGAGGCAAGCAACGGCCTGAAGCCTTTACCCAGGGCTGGTGCCTACTTCTGACACTCCTCACTTGCCCAGGGAAGGAGCTCAGGAGAAGAGCCATTTAGTCCATCTCTCTCTTTGGGTCCATTAAGCTTGACAGTGCCCATTTAGATTGGGGTGGAAAGAGGGACAGATGTGGGGGATGCCCTCCTGGTCCTAATAAGGAATTGAGGTAGAGTGCAGGCCCAAGAGACAAGAGGGTTGAAGAGTCTGTGATGTGTGAGAGGAAGGTCCAGAGCTTAGGAAAGCAAGTGCTATGCTCCCTTGTTTATTCAAAATCTCCATTTCCCTCTTCCATTGTGCTTGCTACTCAAATCCTGGAGAGGGACAACTCAAGAAAAGTCTCTCCAGGAAGGGCGGCTCAGTTCAAGAACAAGTGTTCTATCCAGTAGGTGCTGACTGCTTCTTCCCTGGATCCTCTCATGAGGGGTGAAGTGTAAAGTAACTGAGGAAACGAAGGTTCCAGCTTCCAACCCCATCGATGCATTAAGCAATGCAGGAGAGCAAGTCTCCTCCACTTGTCACTTGAAGCCAAATATGGGAGAGACAGAGACAGAATTTCAGATATTAGAAGAAAATAACAGGTTATAAACCAGAATATGGGATTATGTTATCTGATTTTTAATTGGAGAAAAGATGGCAGATTCTCCAATTTGGCAGGGAGTAAGAGAGAGTTTGAGTCACGTAGGAAGGTAGCACTGGGGTTTTGAGGTCTTTCTTTGCCTAGAATTGGGAGATGTTGATCACTTATACCCATCAACACTTATGAAACAATAGATAACTTATGTCATCTAGTTTCCCACAAATGAATGGTTTGCAGAGAAACAAAACAAAGGAAAATACATGTTGCAGTACAAGATGGAGCCACATGGGGCAGCATCTGATTGGTTCTCTTGCTTCCCACATCAAACCAACTCCATTTTATAACTGACCTTCATGCAATCTCCTCAGTTCCCCACTTTGATTAATAGTTAGCCTACTTCCAACTCACTTTCCCACGAATCACTTCTCTCTAAGCCAGTACGTTTTTACATATTCATAATCAGTATTACATACCAAGAAAAGACCATTGGAAAGTATCTTTTCACAAAGTCTGGTACAACAGCTAACACAGAATCTAAAACCAGTAATGATGACATACAAGCTTTGTTAAACAGATTCTAGAGACAAACTAAATCAGGCTACAGGTCAAACTACTTAGAAGAGTCACAATTGACTAATTTCGAGAGGAGAGATTTACATGTCACCAATATCATTAAGTAAACAGCAAACAGAAACACCATGAAAAGGCTTAAACTGTTAAAATAATTATCATCAATATTAAATGAATCTCTGTGTATCCTAGAAACCCATTCTCTATGTCCATTTAATTAGCAAATTTAGAGACCCAAATATTCCACACGTTCATCTGAATCCTGGAAATATCTTCTCTAGGACATAAGTCTCATTCTTAGGGCAGCTCTGAAGATTCCAAATCACTTGTAGAGACTCCTAATCTACCAAGACTTAAAACAATTTAATATAATTTACTATATTTGGTTTTTTAGAAATTATTTCATGTGGTAAAAACAAAACAAACAAAAAAACAAACCTAGCTCAAGTCTTATGAAACTGATCCTACTAACAACAGAATTATAATAATACCAAATTAGGAAGCCATAATTCATTTGGAAACTTTGGAGAATTTCAGTTTTTATACACCAGTTGCTGTTTCTATCTTGACCTAAACCTTGTATTTGATATTAGAATTTTAAAAAAATTAAAAAATTATAAGGGTGTAACTTGTAAAATGAACCCTTCTATTTCTTAAAACTAGCAGATAAGTATTTTTAAGGGGGAAAACAATTTCAGTTTCTTTACAATTATTATTAGTAAAACATAATCAAAGATTGAATTTGCATACTTGCTACATTTGGAAGTCAGTCATATATACATGTATATAGAGAAAATAGTCTAATCCTGCTGCTTTCTCAAAATTTACTATTCCATTTAATTATTAAACTTTTATATTATATCTTTTTCTTATTACTTTGTCTAATTCAGATTCCCCTTTGGGAGGATCTCATCTCTATCTTATAATTTGACCACAAATACAGATTCAAAACTGAAGGATTTCTCATATTTGTATCTTAGAATAACCCAGAAATGCTGCAGTATCAATATACTAATTAATATATTTAGTACAGTATTTATAAAACTTCTACTACTTACCTGTCCTGATTGTAGAACTTTGCTATAGAAAGAAAAGGAAGAATATAGTTATATAATGTCATGTGTAATAATGAGGGGAAAGGAAAGGGAATTCTCTAAGATTTGTTATATCTGAGTCATAGCTAATACTCAATTATAGCCCCACATTATAAGCAGGATATTAAAAGACAGGTTCATAATACATGAGGGGGAATGTTCTGTTTATTGAAGAAATAGCACAATGAAGAAACTGAGTTAAGAGGATACTAACTTAGGCCATAACAAAGTGTCCTCTCAAATTTTCCCAGGAACAGACATGCACTTGTATCAGTTCTCAGACAGCAGTCATGACATTTTCTACAATTGGCTTCATTATAATTCGGACAACCATCCCTATAATCAAAACTCAAAATATATATAATATATAATAAAAAAATTAAATTATAGTCCCCAAAGTTCTTACTTTAAATAGAAAATTTTCACTCATTACCGCTTAGGCCTTGAATATTATTAATTTTCTCATGTTTCCCTAATAGTTACATTTCATTTATCTTTCACTTATTTAAAAAAAATCATATCCTGGGATTTCAGACATATAGCAAATACCTGATAGTTGACTTATTAATATATTTAAATTACATCTTTAAACCATCCTACACATTTTCATCATTTTTATAAATGATAACCAAAATTTGGTTTTTTGATTAAGAAATAATCTTTCTTCCTCCTTTGACAAGGAGTGAGAAAGGGAATACTATTTTCTCAGTTCTAGGTTCTTAAACTTAAGTACTTTATAATTTTACCACATGCAGTCAGTAGGTCAAATAAAATGTTATGATTCACTCTAAATACAAAGTGTCTAGGGACCTCATAGATAAGGATATATTAGTGGATCTGTGCAACTTCTCCTACCCCCAACAGTAATTTATTATTGTTGTTGTTATCTATTTTAAAACAAAATATACCTCATTAAATATTTGTTGTTCAGTCACATTGTGACTTGTGACAAAGATTTTAGAGTGGCTTGTCATTTCCTTCTTCAGCTCATTTTACAGCTGAGAAAACTGAGTTCAATAGGGTTTAGTGACTTGCCCACAGTCACACAACTAGTAAGTGTCTGAGGCTGGATTTGAAGTCAGCAAGATGAACCTTCCAGTATCCAAGCCCAGTACTCTATCCATTGTTGCTTGGCTTCCCATTAAAGAGTTTCAAATATCTATCTTTATCATATTCTTTTAGCAACCAAATTCATATTTTAACAGCATCCAGATAAAAAGAGAAGTTATTTCCTAACAGTATTTCTGATACAATCTGAAATTTCACAATATAAGAAAACGAGCTAGAAACACAATGATAACATACACAGTGCTTTTTACATTTTACATTTACAAAGCATTTACAATACAAACAACAAATTTGTGCCTTTAAAATAGGGAACAAAACTTATTATCTGTCAGGTGTTATTGATTCAACCAAATGTATTTACAAATTATTTTATATAGAAAATAATTTAATTTTATCACTTTTAGCATTTTATACTAATCACCTCTAAAATCATATTTATCCCGTACTTGAAGAAAACCAAGAGACGGAATTAGAATTAGGTAAGTCAAATCTAAAATTGGAACTAATAAAACCTGGCACAGAATTGGCAAATATGGAACAATTATATCAAGTAGAAGAAATAAAAAAGATAACAGTCAAGATTTATATGGTGCTTATCACACACCCTATATCTTAAGTTCCTCTTAATCAATTAGATCCTCACAATAACCCTGGGAAGTGGGAGGCAAACAGAGATAAGATAATTTGCTTAAAATCAGATAAGACCAGAGTGAAGTGTAACTCAGATTTCCCTGCAATATTCAAGAATATTTTTTTAAGGTGCTCCAAATCACTATTGATCAGAGAAATGCAAATTAAGACAACTCTGAGATACCACTACACATCTATCAGATTGGCTAAGATGACAGGAAAAGATAATGACGAATGTTGGAGGGGATGTGGGAAAACAGGGTCACTGATACATTGTTGGTGGAACTGTGAACGGATCAAAACATTCTGGAGGGCAATCTGGAACTATGCTCAAAAAGTTATCAAACTGTGCATACCCTTTGACCCAGCAGTGTTTCTATTGGGCTTATATCCCAAAGAGATCTTGAAGGAGGGAAAGGGTCTTACATGAGCAAAAATGTTTGTGGCAGCCCTTTTTGTAGTGGCTAGAAACTGGAAGCTGAATGGATGCCCATCAATTGGAGAGTGGCTGAATAAATTATGGTATATGAATGTTATGGAATATTATTGTTCTATAAGAAATGACCAGCAGGACGATTTCAGGGAGGCCTGGAGAGACTTACATGAACTGATGCTGAGTGAAGTGAGCAGAACCAGGAGATCATTATACACAGCAACAACAGTACTATATGACGATCAATTCTGATGGACATGGCTCTCTTCAACAATGAGATGTTTCAAACCAGTTTCAGCTGTTATGAAGAAAGCCATCTACACCCAGGGAGAGGCCTGTGGGATCTGAGTATGGACTACAACAGAGCCTTTTCATGCTCTCTGTTGATGTTTGCTTGCATTGTGTTTTCCTTCTGTTTTTTTTTTCTTTCCTATACAGTAAGATAACTGTATAAATATGTATACACATATTCAATCTGTCAAATATGTTAACATAATTAGCATGTATTAGACTTCCTGCCATCTAGGGGAGGGGTGGGGAGTAGGAGGGAAAAATTTGCAACAGAAATCTTTGCAAAGGTCAATGTTGAAAAATTACCCATGCATATGTTTTGCAAATAAAAAGCTTTAACAAAAAAAATAATTTTTTTTGCATTTGATGCCCTAATTAATAGGATTGCCCACTTCACCACATCATAATTTAGTTACAAAACAAGTCTCTACCAAACCAAATCTGGATTTATAACCACAAAAATCAAAACCTCCATTTTCCAGAGCTATCAGACACCAACACTTTAAAAATTTAGAGCCCAGAATTAATAATTAGTTTATTTTCAAAGGTTTGAGGTAATGCTTTCAATTTTCCATAAGCTTTTTATTTATTTTCTTTCAAACATCACCCAAGAGTCAAACTGTTTTCTATTTACAATCTAACCACATCTTCTCTTTCCCAGAGGCTTTTCAGTTTTAACTCCATTGAAATGATAAGCAAAAATTTCAGGTAGCAGCCTCAACTTCCCATCCCTTTGGTTTGGAACTCAGGAGGTACTAAAGCTTGGGGAATATGCTTCCAGGAGGGCCTTCAGGGGCAGAGTACTGTATTTTCCAATCCATCCAAACTATCTAAACAACTAATCTTTCTACCTAAATCCAAAGAATTTTTCCTTTGCAAATCAACTTAAAATTTTACACAACTACAATTAGCCATAAAAATATTACCTTTTTGGGTTCCTAAAAGCTTATAAATGTATGGTTTCTTTCTATTTTTTTCTTTTCTTTTCTTTTCTTTTTTTTGGTGACTTTTCCTTTAATTTACATACTGTTATATAAAGATTTTAAAGTTTTTTCTACTTCAGCCTTCCCCTCAAAAAAAGATCATCTTTCCATTCTTTAATTAAATTTCATTTATTTTAAAGTTGCTTCCTGATTTAAATAAGTATTTCTCTTTTTGTGGTCAAGAAAGGATTATAAGGGGCAACGATTTAATTTTCAGAAAAATTTTAAAATGCAAACTATACAGCTATTTTTCCCCCTTCACTCTGAGGTTACTTTCAAACTAGCTACCTTTCTTTTTTGCAATAAAATGGTTGTATTTTTTTTTTTTTTTGCTAAGGCAATTGGGGTTAAGTGACTTGCCCAGGATCACACAGCTAGGAAGTGTTAAGTGTCTAAGGCCAGATTTGAACTCAGGTTCTCCTGACTTCAGGGCTGGTGCTCTACCCACTGCACCAACTAGCTGCACCCTGTCCTTTGTTTTTGAAGAGGCCCAAAATGACATCACCACTATAATAGAGTTTAGTTACAGTGTGTCCAACTGTGGCTGATCAGACCAATACGAGCTCAGAGTGCTCTGCCCCAGGTGGGACACAGAGAGTCCCTATGAACATTTGGGGGGGGGGGGCTTTTCTAACTTTGTGCATCTCACATTTCTTTCCAGCTAATTCCATTCTGTTTTGCTCCCAGAGCACAGCCCCTTCTTGATGAGGGCACGCCACAGTGGGCAGTCCTCTGCTGGTGTCTCCCATGCCGTGTAATTGATTCTAAAATTCTTAAGAGAGACCTTGAGAGTGTCCTTGTATTGCTTTTTCTGAGCCCTTGGGAGGATTTCCTCTGAGTTCTCCATAAAAGTTTTTTGGCAAGCATATATTTGGCATGTGAACAACATGGCCAGCCTAAAACGGAGCCGTGCTCTCTGCAGTAGAGTTTAAATACTTGGCAGTTCCAGAAAGGACCTCAGTGTCTCATACTTTCTCCTGCCAGGTGAGCTTGAGTCTGTCCTAAGACAGTTCAAATGGAAGCAATTCAGGGCCTGGCACTGGCAAACTGTTCAGTTCTCACAGGCACACAACAGTGAGGTTGGCACAAGGGCTCTGTAGACCTTTATTTAATTTGATAGTCAGTCTGATAACTCTCCTCTCCCACACTTTCCTTTGGAGTCTCCCAGACTCTGGCAATATGTGTGCCAAGTTCATTATCAGCTTGGACATCCCTGAAAAGTATCCTGCTGAGGTAAGTGAACTCATCCAAGCATTCAAAACGTCACCATTTGCTGTAACTGATGGTTCCACACATGAATGGTGTAGTGCTGACTGATAGAGCACCTATGTTTTCTTGATGTTATTTGTTAGGCCAAAGTTAAAAATAATAAATAAAATAATAATTTAATATTATTAATAATAAATGAAATAATGATAATAACAAATAGTGATAATTTAATAATAATAAATAAAATAACAGCTTTCTCAGTCTCCAAGGGAAGAGTGATCTAAATGCTTTTGTCCCCTGATACTTTAATGGAATTATTTATTTTTCCTTTTTTCCTACAGTGATAGGTACTCCAAAAACTCAATAAGATATTAAACTTCTGCTAAGTATCTTATCATATAGGACAAAGAAAAAGGGGTGAGTTCCTGGAACTACCTAGAGTCCCAATTCTCCTCACAATCTTAAAATGATTAATCTCCAATTATCTCCTTAATCTCCAAACCTCCAATTTTTTAAATTTTTTTTTAAGCAGTTAGCATTTGATAGTCTAAAGGGAGAGTTAGTCCTGTATCCTAGAACTTTAACATCAAATTGCAGAGAGTTTGGAGAATTACTTCAATTATGAAAATTCCTTAAACTTTCCCAGTGTACTAAACTCTTTGGCTGCATTTCTTCTGGAGTCTTTCAGGCTGGCTACATTTTCTCCTCAGAAATCTTTCAAGGTATAAGAATCTAAAAATAGCAATAAACACTATACAAAATAAAGACTCTGCATTTTACGAAGACATAAAAACACATGCTTATTAGTCTCCTCTGTTATTCTATTAGCCTTGTACTGACAGTGTAATCTTAAAGCCTTTTATTTGTACCAAATTTGGAACCCATTTAGCATAATTGGGGAACTCTATCTTTTAGTTACCCTCTCCTGTGTGTCCTGTGTGGCACATTCCAGGACAATAAGAGAGGTCAATTGAACTACAAATTCTTCCCTGATCTCATTGAAAAAGATACTATTTTCCAGGAGGAATCATCAGTATTTTACTATTATTGGAACCCATCATTCCATTAAAGGAAGTATCTTTTACCCCAAGTTCCCTTAAAGGGAGTATCTTTCCCCGGGAAGGGTGGGGATAAACAATCCCCAATAGCACTGTAGGGGGTAAATCTTATCCTTAACTCAGGATAATCTAAAATTGAGGGAGAGAGGGGGAACACCAGGGGTAGTCTTCCACAAAAAATTCCTATGGAGAAAGAGCTAGAGTTTTTCTGAAAGGCTGTCATGAGGAAGGTGAGGGGGTCAGAATCCTGACTCAACCTAACTTGGTTCCCCCAAAATTGATGTGTGAGATCTGATATAATTGAGGAAACAAAGGTTCAAGTTTCTGAGCACACTGATACATTAAGCAATGTTTGCCAATTGCATAACAAATTGGGAGCAGATCTCAGCTTGGCACTTGAACACAAATGCAGAGGGAGACAGATTTTGATGCATTAAAAAAATTAACAGGATATAAACAGAATACATGATTAGGTAATCTGATTTCTAATTGGAGGAAAGATGATGGCTTTTCCAATTTGGTAGGGGGGTGATGGTGGAGAATGAGTTTCAGTCATGTGGGAAAGGGTGTACTGGGTCTTTATTTTCCCAGATATGCTGATTAATTGCATTCACCTGTATTTATGAAACAATAGATAACTTATACCATCTGGTTTTCCGTGAACAGTTTGCAGAAAAATAGCAAGATGGAGGATAAAACAGGTGGCAGCTTTATTGGAAGTAAGCCAGATTGGGAATGTGACTTATGACATCACAGGAAAATATAAACTACTTCAAGTAAATGTAGACAGCGAAAGAAACTCCAACTATCCCATGGGAAAACTTGCACATGACCCTGGGACCTTCCTGGAAAGATCCCCTCTTTGTTTTATTTTTGTTATATCTGACCTGGCCTGCAGTTGATGCAGGAATCCGTGATGTTACTTTGTTCTACTGTCACCTATGATAATTAGCCTCTTGTGAGTAAGCTCCCTTAAGTAACCCTAATAAAATCTATTAATTCTCTGAGGTTATCTTACCTGTCCGTTGGCATAATTACGGCAGAACAGGATAATATGCCTTCTGTAAAATAGATCAGTGATCAGAAGATAGAATCGGGTTCTCTTAATTCCCACATCAAATCAACTCCATTTTGTAACTAGCTTTCAGTCTCATCATTCTTTTACCAGCCGGCCAATCAACAAGCCTTTATTAAACATCTGCTGTGTTCCAGGAAATGCTAAGCACCAAGAAGATTAAAGCTTCAGAACCATGATCCCAGGGTATGAGATGTACACAGTATAAGCAGCTGGAGCTGTCCAGCAGACAGCTGAAGGTTTAAGACTAGTGATAAGCAGAGAGACTACAGACCATTAAATCCTTGTGCAAATAAATACGAACCGATGCCCCCAACCTACCCTACTGTGGAGGTGTTACACATTACACGCTGTATATGAGCTTGGTGGACTCTTCCCTCGCCCCCATCCCCTTTGACTTCCCTTTGGGGGGGGTTGTGGTCTCAAAAATAATGTGTTTTCTCGGATAGGTCTCTGAGCAATGGGAAACGTGATGACGAAAACAGAAGGCATCAGTAAAATGTATTTATTAAAAAGTTGTTATGTTGAGCCGTGTCAAGGATTCTGGGGGGAAAGGCTTTCTTTTCTAAGTCTTTTGTAGATGCTGCTGCAGTGCCTTCGGGGGTCGTCTCCTAGGACGATGCCGGAGGGCACTGGGTTGGACACGCTCCTGTCAGGCTTCTGGGTTCAGGACTCCGGCCGGGCTCCTGGCCTGTGCCTGCAGAGAAGGCAGTCGGGGGGCGGGGGTTTGATCTGTCTGACACATGCGGCCCCCAGGTCTGCCTCTCCACACAATGGCAGGTTTGGCTCTGGGAAAGGTGACAGAGAGACCTAGTCTATGCCAAGCGCTGCGTGAAGGGTTTGGATGAGCAAGGCGGACCCTTCCTCCAAAGGAATTTCTTCCCTGCAGAGGGCTTGAGGGATGCCCCATTTCCATTTCTTGGGTTCAGGGCCCCTCCCAGGCTGCCTCCAGCAGGGTCTGAAGGAAATTGACCCGACCAGCCGCATTAAATGATGTTTATCCAGACACCTCCTCCCCTCCATAAGGGAACCTTTACTCCTAGACGTGGATTGTCTGCAGCGACACCGTTCTCAACCCCCAGGAATGGGAGAAAAAGAGGAACGAGGACCGTTCTCTAAGAAGTTTCAGAGGGGAAGGACTCTGGCAGGGAGATAAGGTTCCGATGAACAACCAGTGAGCAACAAGAGGGTGCTTCCGCATGCTCCCCACGGAGCCATCAGAGGCTCCTCCGCCGCCCCTTCCCCCTGCCCCATTCCTCTCAGACCCGCTGTCACCCCTCCCATCTCTCTTGACCCCGCCTCTCTCCAGTAGTCCCGCCTTATATCCCTCCCCATTCTTCTCCTAGCCCCGCCTTTCTTTAATAGCCTCACTCTTACTCCCGCCTCAATCTTTTATTAGCCCCACCTCTCAAGCATAGTCCCTCCCCTCGGCCCCGCCTCTCTCCCATAGCCTCGCCTTCACACGCCCCCTCCATCTCTCCTTTAGCCCGGTTCCATTCCCATAGACCCACCCTCATTGGCCCCGCCTCTTTCCCATAGTCCTGCCCCAGCTCCCCCGCCGCCGCATTAGCGCCGCCTTTTCCCTCATCTGTCCCCGCTCTCCCCCTCCCAATTTGCTTTCTCCTAGCGTCCCTTCCCTCTAGCCCCGCCTCCTTTGTCTTCCACTTGTCCCTCTCCTCTATCCCCGCCCCCTCTCCCTTTCTGGTCTTCTTGGATCCTGTGACGCGGCCTCCTGGCGGTTCCATGAACTAGAGCCTCCGGTCGGTTCCGCAGGCTTGGAACGCTCTCCCTCCTCATCTCCCCATACGTACGTGCCTGACGACATGCCCGGCTTCCACAGGAAGTGTCTTCCCTCTGTCCATTATCTCCTATGAGGAAGAGCTTGCTTTGAAAATATTTGTTTGCTGCATGTTGTTTCGCCCAGGAGATTGGAAGCGCCTTGAGGCGGGGCCACGGCTTGCCTCCTCTTGTCTCCTCAGCGCCTAGCGCACTGCCTGGCGCGTAACAGACGCTTAATGAATGGCTATTGATTCTTGACTCTTGTAGTTCTTTATCCCCTCCCCCTCCCGCTTGATCCCGCCCCCTCTCCGCCCCCTCTGTCTTTCTATTCCCGCCCC
>JAJPUD010007762.1:0-21483 GCA_023553655.1 Myrmecobius fasciatus | reverse complement strand
CGGCCTCGCTGTCCGCTCGGGCCGCTCATGGCGCAGCCGGGCCCCGGAGGAGGAGAGGCCGCGTCCGACGGTGAGATCGGAGGTGGTGACGGCGGCCGGGCCGGGAGGGCTGAGGGAGGCCCGGGCCGGGCCCGAGCAGGAGCCGGAGGCTGGGCGGGGCGGGGCCCGAGCCCTGGGATTCCCTCGGTCTGTGCGGGCAGCGTTCAAAGCCCTTCTCGGGGAGGGGGCCAGGGGAGGGAAGCTGAGCGGCTCGGCACTTCCCGCCCCTTGGCCTATGACCTTGCCGGAGCCGCCTGCTCGGCCCCTGGAGCTGCCCGGTCCCTTGGTCCGGCGATTCCGGAACGAGCCGGGCCCAGCCCCCTAGAAATCTCCCGCCCCAGTCTTGGCGGAGCTCCGGACCCTCCGCCTCTGAGCAGTCTTCCCAGATTGCCCCGAGCCGTCCACGTGCCGGGCTCAGCCGGGTGCCCGGGGCTTGTGCTGCTGCCCTATGAGGGCGCTGCACGGTGGACAGCCTGGTCACCAATGCACTCCCCAGCCCCAGGAGTGCGCACACCTAGTTCTGGAAACATGGGCTCGGGCCCCACGCGGGGTGGGTTTTTCCGTCCCTAGACGTGGGGGTAGCCCGCCTCCGGACCTTGCCTTGCCCGCTGCCCCTCCGCAGGGCTGGGCCCACTGGGTGCCGCGATGTGTCTGTGTCACTTTGTTCCTGCCTCCGGGACTGGAAACAATGTTATCAGATCTTCGGGCTGGGCCCCCTGGGGAGGCCAGGGCTCTCCAGGACTTCTCCATCCCCAGGGAAGGGGGAAGGTCTGAAGGGGCTGAGGGAACAGCTGTCACCTCCCATCCTGGGGAAGAGGGCGGGGGTCCCGGGTCCTTGGCTTGGCTGGGCTGCGATGCCATGATCCCAGGGGAGCCGGGGCAGTTAAAGGTCTGACTCTGGGGGGAGGGCTGTTTGTTGTTTTTAAATCGTTCTTAAAATTGATTATGCTGTTGCTTTGGTAGATGCCAAAGTCCAGTTACAAATAGATTTAGAACTCTTTACCGTTAGAATTCCCGGGTTTAGTACATTCATAATAGCTTAATAGTTCCTCGATCTGTATCCCCTGCCATTCATTTCTGTACTCAGTATTCGTGTTTATATTTATAGCTGGAGGGAACCTTAGCTCTCACGTAGTAAACCGAGGCTCCCGGGGGTGAAGTCACACACGTACACTGCACAATGATATCGATCCAGTACTGGAGAGGCCGAATTTGTACTTGCCATATAGCCTTACAACTCCCTAGTTATCCATTCATCTGTTGTTATTTGTAGACAAGTTTGTCCTTTAATAGAACTTTAGCCTGTATCTTTGACTACCCAGAACTCGCTAAAAAAAAACTTTGTGAAAGCTCTTCTGGGCTCTATTATTCAGACTTATTCACTGGAGTCACACTTGTGTATGGAATTATCATAATTGGTATAGATGTCCTTTCTTCTGTCCATATCCTGTTTCCTGGATATAGTAACTTAATAGGTCAGGTCAGAAGTATTGCCAATTGTGTATTATCACTGTTTTTCACTTATAATTAAATTTTTTCCCCCAAATTTGTGGTTTGACTGTCACAGTCAATTGACTCTGGTATCAATTAGGACTCATTTCTGGTTATTCAAATGTAATCAATCCATGTTCCACTTAGTGCCTTCTGATTCTTTTCTGGGAGAGGAAGGCTTTTTTAGTTATTTATAAATTTTTGGCTTTTCTTATTTTGTAAGCCATTTTTTCTTTGCAACATACATACATACCTATATATGTATATATTCCCACTGGGGCATTATAGACATTGATTTAATCAAATTATTTATATTTTTCTGTATCTTTGAGTTACCTGCAGATAACTGAATAAATGGCAGTTATTTTCATGGTGGTCTTATCAGAAACACTGCAGTGAAAGTAGCTGAGTGCCTCGGGAAATGATGTTTCTTCTTGCCTTTGGAACACTAGAGAAGTCCGACTCCTTTATTTGCCTCAAAGGAAAACCTGTGAGGTCCTTTCAAATAGTAATTCCTTTGTCAGGTGCTTTGGGGAAGGGTGGTAGCAGAAGCTGGGCACCAAAGCCAGCTTAGAGAAAGCTAGGGAGAGACCTGCAAAGACATACTGAGGCCACAGAAGGCCCAAACCAAAAGCACAAAAGGGGAGGAAGGGGGAAACAATTGCAAATATCTGATACATATATATGCACGTACATGTATGTGCACACACATTTGTGTATATATACATTCATGTGTGTGTAAATGCATATATAGGGTATCTCAAGTGTCTTAGGGCAGATTTAAGCTTTAGTAGTTTGAACCTCTACTGAGATTGGAAACAGCTTGTGTTGATAGCATATTAATCATGATGATGATGATAGCTAACATTCATAGAGCACTTTGACATTCTGAAAGTACTTTATAACTGATCTCATTTGATTTTGAAAGACGAGTCCATTTTATAGATGAGGGAACAGACAGTCAGCAGTTAAGTGACTTGTCCAGGATCACACAGCCCAGGCCGTGGACCTTTTGCCACACAGCTTTTCACTCTCAAGGACAGCATACCTGCTACATTTGGACTCTACCCTTGTGCTCCTTTTAGTGCTTATACAGAAAACAGTGATGAAAAAAAGCCGTTCCAGACCAAAGGTTACCAAGAGGAGGTCAGGTGGTAGAAGCAACAATGAGAGAACCATGAGAGATTGTTTTTAAAGTCTCTGATACTGGGAAAGGTAGCAGAGTTGGGGGGAAACATCTCAGGCCTTACTAATGGAGAAAAAGATGACTAGAAACTATCAGCTACTAAGTCCAAGGTGCTGACTTTCCTATCCTTGGCTACTGTCAACTCTCTAGGAGAATAATCTGCCAGTATCTTGGCAGCCCCGTCAGGAGTATTTTAGAAGGGGAGTCCTCGTTCCATGAGATATTCTAAAGGTCCTTCCTCCCTGATTATACCTTCTCTGTCTCTTTTGCTGGATCATTCTCCAAGATGTGCCCTCAGGTTCCCGTTCTGGGCTTTTCTCCCTCCCTAGAAGGAATCTTACTATCTATATATCTATCTCACTTGGTGATCTCATCAGAACCTTTGGATTTACTGACTTCTCTCTGCTGATTCTCAAATTTAACTTTCCTACCACAGTTTTCCTGCTGACCTCCCACTGTCTTTTCCCCGAAACCGTTTTCTATCATTAAACTGGCCAATGCCATCTTCCCAGTCCCCCAGGCTTGAAATCTGGGAGTTATCCCCGATACCCTTGTTCTGGAGACCTGTGGGTCCCATCTCTGCAGCATTTCGTCTTGGTGAGTACTCTGACCTCATCACCCCAAACCATTATAGGAGTTACTTGAGGTCTACCTGCCTCCAGTCCACCCTCCATTCAGTCACCGAAGTGATTTTTTGTAATACGCAGGTCTGTCCATGTCAGAGTCTACTCAAAAGACTCCACTGGCTCTGCATTGCCTCCTGGATCAAATCAAACGCCCTCTTTGGAGCTCAAAGACCTTCATAATCCAGCCTCCTACTTTCTCAGTTTTCTTATACCTTTTTCCCTCACACTTTATACTCTGATCCAGTGACTCAATCTCCTGGCTGTTCCACAAACAAGACCCTTCATCTGTGGGTTCTAGGCACTCTCCCTGGGAATGCCCTCTACCTTCTCTGACTTTTTTTAAGTGCCCCCTAAAATCCCATCCTGCAGAGGAAGCCTTTCCCAACTCTAAAGTCCATTGCCTTCCTTCTCTTCCAGCTTGTTGGCACATATCTACTTGTTGTCTTTCCCATTATATTGTAAACTTGAGGGCAGGGACTATTTTTTGCCTCTTGTAACTCCAGTGCCTGGAATATGGTAGGCACTTAATAGTTGCTTATGGACTGACTGACTAAACATAGGAGATACTTAAGCTCCCTTTAGGAGCTTCCAATTTAATGATGGAGAAAACAAATATGTTCAGGAGAAATGATAAATAATTTTTTGTTTTTGAAATGATAAATAATTAAGAGAATATTCACTAGAATGGGAAAGGCTTCTGATAAAAGATTTTTAGCTAAAGAAAGTCAGGAAAGCTCAGGGGTAGAGATTTTTATCAGATTTTGTATATTCAGAGAGATCCTCATTCTATATTCTGGTCATTAATAATCTGTGTGGCATAAAACTGGGAGATAGAAGCTCACCAAAAATTTTTGTTCCCTCCCCTAAGGTCTAGTCTGTTGTCCAAGTCAAGGCAGATTTCCTACTGTGATGAGGTGTTCCTCCTTCAGGTACTTGAGGCACCAAGCTGAGAAGTTTCCAGAGCTTCCTGGTTGAGCTCCAAATCATTCTAAGTAGTTGAGCCCGACCATCTAAAAGGAAAAACCAAGTGGATGAAGAAATGTCTATAGTCTTGGTTACCGTATGAAGTTAGATGGGTAATCCATGTGGGGGTGCATCCAGCATGTACACAACTTCAGTTACCCCACAGCAATCAGACCTACACACATACAAACACACATGCTGGGTTGCCTTTGGGAAAGTGCACCCCAAACAAAGGCACAACCCCTCTAATGCCAGTCTTCTGATGCATATGGCTGAGAGTCATGGGATATTAAGCTTCCTTCGAAGACAACTTAGGACCTAAAGTCCAAGAGCCCTGGGAATAGCACTATCCATGAGACCATCTGTCCTACTTCTAGTTTGGGGACTCATCATGGAGGGGACTCATCAAGACTAGCTATCATTGATGCACTGGTTAGCCCGAGAGTCCTCCAATCACTAGCTCTGCTTTCAGCTTGGCCATCATCCAGGGGAGGAACCCTTGTGCTCCCTAACCTGTCATATTTTTGTGTTTGAGCTGTCCCACCCAATTTAATAGGGTTGTCACCAGGATTTAATTCAAATGATAGATTAGATACCGGTGGATTCCTGCACTCCCAGTAGAAAGCTACTTGCAAGCTTGGAAGGAAAGTAACCTGAGCAGCTTTGTCACGTGCTTTGCCAAAAAGTGGAGGCCAGGGATTCCTACGAGATTCCCCCAAGGACTGATAGAGTAGTTGTCTGCCAAACTGCGGAGTTTGGTGTCCCATACTTGGCTCATTTAGCTGCTGATTCTGGTTTCTCCCAGTCTTTAGAGTTTGGACCTCCCCTAGCTTTGCTTCTCATGATCCAATGGGTCTCTGGTTCTATCAGTATCCTGGGGGAAAAGAAATTCCATCGATAGTATCTGGGAGGTGATTTACTAGGTCATACCCAAGACTTAAAGGGAAACACCTGGAAAACCATTGGCGCTGCCATTCTTTTCCCTTCTCTAGGACTTTGGCATAAAGTGTGTCCATCTGGGGACTAGGCTCCTTCAAGGCAGCGCTGTTCTTACTAGCTCTTATCTTGGGTATCAACTCCTCCTTAGTCACTTTGGTTCTGACCCTTAGAGTCCAAAGGCCATTCTCTTTGGCAGAGCAACTAAGCACAAGGAGGTGACCACCTGCTCTCCACTCCAGAAGCAGGCCTCTCCCTTCCTGCAGCCTCTGAGTTTGTCCCCCAATGGAGTTTTCCAAGAACCCTTTGGGTTTCCTTCCCTTGGCCTGGGAGCTCAGCTCCTCTGGGGCCTTAGAGCTATGAATCTTTTCCTGGGTGTGATGGGGAGAGGCTCATTTCATTCTTTTCTAATTTGTTTATGGTGTGGTTGATCCCAGCTACATCCTGTACCCTTTTGTAAGAGAGCTCCACCTGGGCTGTCTCCCGCTCCACAACTGTGCTCAGTTGTTCTGGGTCTCCCCTCCTTTCTCTAGCCAGGCCCAGACTACTTTGAGAATTATTGTTTGCAGCATAGTTTGGGCTCTGGTTCAGCAAAAACAGTTCTGGGCTTTTTTTTTTCATTGTTTCCCTTGAGATTCTCTACCTTTGTCTCCTCCAAGGTTTTGTTATAATTTTGTCCATGACATTATCCTTTGTTTGGTGGGCTCTTGATGATGTATCCTGATTGAGGTAGTATGGTCACAGGCCACACAAACAATTAATTCCTCTCATCTTAGACACTGCTGGAAATCCAGGAAGTTCCAACAAGGCCCTCCCACTACTGAGTGTAGAATAAAGGCTAAATGAAGAATAGAGTGTTGTTTGTTTTTTTAAATGGAAGGAGAAAACAAGATGCCCCAATTTGTGCTGTTAGATCCTAATAGAACCATCCAGCTTTGTGGGCTTCCCGGATGAATTGAGGATATTCAGGGTCATGAAAATTCCAACAATAGTCATCTTGTGCGAACAGGGCTTCTTTTATCTTGCCCCATAAAACGGTTGGGGATCTCTTCTGGTATGTGCCTCCATTTGTTAGAAGATTGTAAGCTAGAGAGATCTTGTAAAGCTTTTGCTTTCTCTGTGGCAGCGTGGCAGGACTGGCAGTCAGGAAGACATGAGTGCGAACCCTTTCTCACACTCTTAGGAGTTCTGTGACCCTGAGTTAGCTACTTAATCTCGGCCTCAATTTTCTCAGTTGTAAAATGGGATAATAATAGCCCATATGTCAAGGTTGATGAGGTTCCAAAGACATAAGAAATGCAGAGCTTTGAAAACTTATTATTGTTAATATTATCATTAATTGTTTATTCTAGCAGTAATGGTAATGTTAGTATTATTTCAAATAATATGACTAACTAAATTTTATTCATTACATAATTTCAGCTGTCTATAAATTTGAGATCCCCCTATTTTGCTTCCCCAAGAGTTTCCTGTCCTTCTTGGGCTTACCTGCCCAGTTAGATAGTTAATTCATGGCATCCTATGTAAGATTTCTCTGAACTTTGAAGTTTATTTTTCCAAAATCGGGATGTCTATCTGATTGTGCCCAGAGCTCTCTCCTCTATTACAAATTCTGAGATGGAGTGGCTGCTTCTCAATGAGATGTTGACTGTTACTTGTCGGATCAGAACCTAATGGATGTTTCTCTCATTGACTCTCAAAAAATGAAATTATCGGGATGACAAGATATTAGAATTAAAGTCTAACCCAAACCCATTTTTGGTGAATTCGATTGTAGACATCTGGGACTTTGCTATTTATTACTGGTTTCAATCTTGGCTTTTATATCTTTTAAAATTGAGCACCTTTATTTTTATTCTATATTTGTCTGCTCTCTATGGTTTCTTCTTTTCTGGGATTAGAATAGAGAATTTTCCCCTCCCCCTCTTCTTTTTCAATTTAAAACCCCTTTGCTTAGATTTGTTGGATTTGAGGCATATCAGTCTTTTTTAAAATATGATTTTTATTAATGTCTTTTGCTATTACACTCACTTCTAAACATATCCTTCTCGCTGCTAAACCCATGGTTCTTCCCCTATTTTAAAGGACTTAAGATTTTTAAAAAGGCGGTTTTTTGTTTTTGTTTTTTTTTCCAGCTCAGCAAAGCCAATCTATGGGTGTTTCATAGCATATACATATTCTGTACACCTAGCTCTTCCCCCTCCACCTGCAGAGAGGACAGGGAGAAGCACTTACACAGTTCTCTGGGATCAAGCTTCTTAGAGGTCATAAAGCATTCATTTTTTTTCTTTCTTGTTCTTTCCAATCATTTTTGGGTTTGTGTGTATTACTTTTCTGGTTCTGCTAATTCTGTTTCAGCTCATTGCCTCTTTGCATATTTCTCTTAAGTTAATGTATTCCTTGATTGTTATGGGGTAATAGTATTTCACGAGTTTTTGTACCACAATGACAGATTTCTTATTGGCCCTTCTTAAGGAGAACTCCATTCTAGGACAGGAATGTGTCATGTCTGTGTGTGTGTGTGTGTGTTTTGGTTTGTTTGTTTGACTTAAAACACCTTTTAGTTTCATATTCTTTCTTTCCTGTTACCCTTTTGCCCCACTTATTGAGAAGGCAAAATATGATACCCATTATCCAACAAGAAGAAAAATAAAGGAAAGATGCATGTCAAGTACAGCAGTTAGTTCTATATGGAAGTGGATAGCATTTTATGTCATGAGTCCTTTGGAGATCTGGCAGAACATTGTATTGAACACATCCTTACAATGTTGCGATTATTCTCTTGATTCTACCCATTTTACTTTGTATCAGTTCATACACCTTTATACACCATAACTTATGCAGCTATTCCTCAATTGATGGGCATCTTTCCATTTCTAATTTTTTTAGAAACTAGAAATAGAGCACAAAAGGGGCAGTGAAATATTCTTGTATATACAGATTCTTTTTCTCCGATGTCTTTGGGGTAAAGGTCTAATAGCAATGTTGCTGGGTCAAAGGGAATCCTCCCTTTTGATAGTCCTTTGGGCATAATTTCATATTCTCTAGAATGTTTGAACTATTTCACAGTTCCCCTGACAGTAGAATATTTTCCCACATCATCTCTTGCATTTGTCATTTTATATTACAATACTGTGTTACATTATAAAACATAATCTATTTATTATATTTATTTATATAGACTAATTGTTTGGTAGGCTGATTGGCATGGCACTATATAGTTAAATTAATTTGCATAGCATTGTTATTTTTATTATACTAGCTTGGTTTACACATGAGCATTTAATATTTTCTCAGTTATTTAGATCTGTCTTTGTGTGAAGAATTGTGTAATTGTGTAATTGTGTTCACATAGTTCTTGGTTGTATGTTGGCAGGTAGACTCCCAAGTATTTAATGTTGTCTGCACTTATTTTAAATGGGATTTCTCTTTCTATCTCTTCCTGCTGTTTTTTGTTGTTAATATATAGAAATGCTGATCATATTTGTAGATTTATTTTGTATCCTACAACTTTGCTAAAGTTGTTAATTGTTTAAAAAATTATTTTAGGTGACTAGTTTAGTTTCATGTCTTGTTGGTATAACTAGCATTTCTAAAATACTATTGAATAATAGTGGTGTTAATGGACATCTTTGTTTTACTCCTGATGTTAGTTTGTTCCCATTACAAATAATGTGTCTTTGATTTTAGATAGCCAAGACATTTTTGTAAAACTCCACTTATTCATAATTATGCTTTTTATTGTTTGTATAATTTTGCTTTGATATTCATTAGAGAAGTTGGTTTCTAGTTTGTTTTGGTTCTCCTTGGTTTAAATATCAAAATTATATTTGTGTCATAGAAGATATTTGGTAGGACTCTTTTTTTTTTTTCCAGTAGTTTACATAATATTGGATTAATTGTTCTGGATTAAATGTTTGGTTATAAATCCATTTGGATGTAGGTTTGATTTGTTTTTTCCTTCTGGAGCTCATTTATGGCTTTAAATTCTTTTTCTAAAATAAGATTATTTAAGAATTCTTTTTCTTCTGTTAATCTGGGCAATTTATATTTTTATAAAAATCCTCTGTTTAAAGTGTGATCTAGAAATTCAGCTCCTTGTCTTAGATATCATTTGTGATTTGAACTTCAGTTTTCTCCAGGCCCAGTGCTCAATTTATTGCGGTGCCATCTAGATCCCAGCTTCTTAAACTGTGGTTTATTTTCTGTGTATGTTTGATTTTTATATCTATATACATGGGCTGGTGTAAAAATTTGTCTGGCAAAAAGGGATCACACGTGGAAAAAGTTTTAAGAAGCCATGATCTAGAGGATAAAAGGGGATGGGGGGCTGGAGGGGAGGGATTGGAATGAATGTAGTACTTGTGAGCGTGGTTTTGAAGAGGCAGCGAGGCCTTTCCACAAAAGGGAGGCTCCTGAAGGAACTTACCAGTGTGGGAAGGTTGGCCTTTCACAGGCATTCTAGTAAGAAAGACCACGAGGTTGTCTGGTGTTCTAGGATGAGGAAAGTTCCAGGATGAGAAAGCAGTGGAAGTGTGATTTTGAAGTCAGAAAGTCTGCGTCAGAGCTGGGAAGGGAATCCAATTTGCTTTTATCCTTTCTGCAACTGATTGGCATCTATTTTGTCTCAGTTCTTTTTGGCTATGGAAAGTGCTGCTCTACAGGTTTTGGTGTATGTGGGGCAAAAGTGTGCCGCTCATCTCGATTTCCATTGTGATCCTGACTGAGACCTCCAGCTGGCCGATTTACTTTGTGCTGCAGTCAGATCTTCATCTGGCACCTCAGACAGTATTTTCATGTGCCAAGGCACAATTTGGTCTTGGAGGGCTAGCTTCTTCCCCTAATGCAGTGAGCCAGACCAGTGCCACAGGTTTTGGCAGAGGCTTTGAGTTTCATGCCCTTTCTGTATCTGAATGCCCTCGCCAAAGAGAAAAGGCCCAGACAATTTCCTTAGCTTTGCTTCTGGTTTGGGAAAGCCACGACCTTGGCTGTCAGTGAGGGAGGGGAGGGAAGTTCATCCAATTGCCCTTCAGGTTGTGCCTTCTTCCCTCTTAGGGGATCAGTTCTCAGTTCTTGGGCTTCTCTGGAAGCGGGCTCCGGCTGTTCTCTGCTCCATTGGCTTCCAGCCGAGGAATCATCCTGGACTTCTCACTCTCTCTTACCCCTGTCTTGTCCATTTCTGAAAGCCCTCCTATGTGCCTCCTTCTCTCTCCTGACCCTGGGGCAGGCCCTCATCAACTCACTTGTCCCATTTGGCCACCACAGTGATTTCCTGAAGAGCAGATCAGACCATGTCACGCAACCCTCCAACTTGGTAAATTCTCGTGACTCTTTGTTGCCTCCAGGAGCAAATACAAAATGCTGTTTGACATTCAAAGCTCTTTCCAGGCTACTTATATCTGCCCTCCATGTACTCTTCAGTCCAGTGACCCTGGTCTCCTGCCTGCTCCACAAAGAAGACCCTCCATCTCTCCTGTATCCTCAGCCTCTGCTGGAATGCTCTCCCTCCTCTGCTCTGATTACTGATCTGCCTGGCCTCCTTGAAGTCCTAATGGGAATCCTACCTTCTAGAGGAAGGATTATTCCAAACTGCCTGAGAAGCAGGCCCTGGTTGGATGTGAACAGCATGGAAGTGCAGCAGAGACTGGTCCAGTGTGGTCCAGCCTTGGAATTTGGAAGTTCCTGGAGGAATCTTAGGAAACTGAGAATTGTTGATTGGGGATGTCTTCCCTTTGCTGACCAGAAAATTGGGAGGGGGGAAGGGGAGATAAGAGGAAGGCCGTCATGCTCTGTGCTTTGATGGTGTGTCCTTGAGTCAATTGGATTTGGGTTCTTGAAATTCTTTTTCTTTGCCATGTGTTTGTAGGCTCGAATTGCATTCTGGGAATTTTGCTGAACTTTTCTTCTATCATTGGGAAGTTTCTGAGTCTGCGTTGGATCAGCATTTTTTCTCCATCTACTTTTAGCCCTCTGTCTCAGTCAGGCACCCCCTGTGTCTTCCATGTAGCCGCTTTTCTTGTGTTCTTCACATTTTCCAAATGATGTCATGATCGATCCTTCCCAGTTGCATCATTTCCTGCTGATGTTTTTTTTTTTTTAAACTTCTATCACTTTGCTTCCTCCCAGGACCATGGGATTTCCTTGGTTGTTTTTTTCCCAGTGTTTTCTACTGGCTCTGATTACCCAATTTTGTTTTTTGTTTTTTTTGCTTTTTTGTTTTTTTCATTGTACTATAGCTCCTCTTCATTTTTATTGACTCTAATGAGTATTTTCTTGTAAGGATTTGGCAATTTTGTTCTTTTTTTTTTTTTTTTTTTTGGTATTTCTCACCTTTCCTTTCCTAACCTCTCTTAGGACCTCCGGTCTCGCCTTTCAAGCTGCCTCACTGGACATCTACTAGACATCTTAAACTCAACGTGCCAAAAAAGAACTTTCTTTTTCCCCCGAACTCTTCCTTCCCTCTTACTGTCAGGAGCATTCCCATCCTCCTTACGAGGCATCCTGGACTCTTCACTACCACTCCCATCTCTTCCCCACCCACCCAAGTGGGCCCCCCTGCAGCAGCTTAGGAGCACCCCCTTTTCTCTTCTGCCATTGCCGCTAGCTACCCTGGGGCATATTCTCATCACCTCACAACTGGACTATTACAAGTAGCCTGCCTCCAGTCTGTTCTTGATGTGTTTTTCCTAGAGTGCAGATCTGATCATGCCATCTCTATTCAGTAACCTCCAGTGACTCTCTGGGGTCTCCAGAAAGAAATGCAATATGCTCAGTTTGACCTTCAGAGCCCTAATCCCAACCCCTCTTATTTTTCCAGTCTTCTTATACTTAACCCTCTGTGGTCCAGTGACACCGGCTTCCTTGTTCCATCTTTCAGCTCCCTGGTTTTTGCCCTGGCCTGGCAGCCCCTTATGGCTAAATTGTTCTCCCTCCTCATCTCTGCCTCCTATCTTCCTTGACTTCCCTCAAGCCCCCATTACAATCCTACCTTCTATAAAATGCCTTTCTCAACTCAGGGAATTACTTCTGGTGCCTTTCCTCTTCAGTTTTTCCTGTTTATCTTGGATCTAGCTTATTTGTACATATGTTTGTTGTTTTCATTGGATTGGGAGCTCTTTGAGAGCAGACACTGTACATGGCACATAGTGGGTACTTATTAAACGATAATTGACCAATTGGCTGCTGTAGAGGATGCATTGGGATGATGGCAGTAGGAGACACCAAGCCCTTCTATCTGCCTGTCTGCCATCTTCTTGGAAGTCTTCCACTGGATCCTTTTTATGTGCTCTCTTCCCAAGAAACCAAACCCTCTTATCTTGATTTAAATTTTATCTGGTTTGTTTTGACTCAGTTGTTTCAATATATTGGGATTTTGTTGTCTTCTGATACATTAGTTATTCTTCCCAGCTCTGTGTGACATGTAAATATGATAAAAAGGTAGCTGGTTGGCACAGTGGATAGAGATCCAGGCTTGAGTCAGGAAGATTCCTCTTGAGTGCAAATGTAGCCTTTAGATACATCCGAGCTGTGTGATCCGGCGCAAGGCCCTTAATTCTGTTTGCCTCAATTTCCTCATCTGTACAGTGAGCTGGAAAAAGAAGTGGTAAATCACTCTAGGATCCTTGCCAAGAAAACTCCAAATGGGGCCAAGGAGAGTTGGGCATGGTTGAAGCCATAGAAAAACCACCCCCATTTGATCAGCATATCCTCACCTCCAGGTGACTCAGTGCAGAATGAGGCACGTTTTGGGGACAGGGCCAGTACCAAAATGTGTTTTACTTGACCCTTGCTATAAGAGGTTTGATTATTTTTATTTTTTGGATGGGGGGGTCTTAGAGGGGGAAAATAAATTTTTCTTCTTTAAAAGATCATTTAAAATTGAGGATGTCAAAAAGAAGAAGCTTCTTTATAGAGGCTACTCAGAGAGATCCAGAGTGTGTGAAAGAGTGGAAGCTGATGGTGCCAGAGGAGTGAAAAAAAAAAGCAGCCCCTTCCCTCCCCCTTGAGTCAAGTTCTGGGTGCCAGCAGGGGGCTTTGTTTGATCTCAGGGGTGATAGGAAACAGGCGTGAGGTGGGTGGCGGGTCCAGACTTACTTTAGAAGAGTCACTTTGGCAGTTAATATGTTAAGTGCCAGTGTGAAGTATTAGGCACTGTGGGAGGTGGGGGAGGGTGTACTAGGCAGCACTGGGAGACACCAGAAAGGTAGAAGGCAGCCTCTGCTCCCAAAGAGCTCACCATCTAATGGGGGCAATAGCATGTAAACTAAGAGATGCAAATAAACCATGGATGGGACAAAGTGGAAAGAAGCAGGCAGAGAAAGCCAACATGCATTTAGTGGGACTTGGAGGAAGCCCAGAACCAGAAAGGGCCTTCTAGGTCTGGCGGACAGCCAGGGCAAATACCCAGAATCGGGAGACCGAGGGTCTTGTTTCCAGGAACAGCCAGGAGGCACGGAGAGCATGTGGGGGGAGTAAGGTGAGAAGACTGGAAAGGTGGGAGGGGGCAGAATTTTCTCTTTCACCCTAGAAGTGATGAGGGTGACATGTTTGGACCCCCATTTTAAGGGAGCTCCATTTGAGTGGAGGGTAGTCTGGAATGGGGAGAGACTCGGCTCTCTAGAAGCTATTCCAGTAGTCCAGGCTTGAGAATGAGGAGGGTCTGTACCAGACTGGGGGCAGTGTCAGGAAGAAAGGGCAAATATAAGAAAGGTCACAACAACAGCTTGACTGTTGGTGTGAATAAGCTGGCTGATTGCTGGGAGAAAAATGCAATGGTGATGGAGGGACCCATGCAGTGGGGGTGCCAGCATATCTAAGAAGGGGGGGAGAACGTTTTAAGGGACATGTTGACAGTGATATGATCATGGAGAGTATAGGACAGGGGCCCCCTTTGCCAATCTGACAGAACCTCGAAGCCCTTTTCAGAATAAAGTTTTTAAATGCATAAAAATAAGATCCGTAGAGTTACAAAGGAAATGTTTTTTATTGAAACAACTGATCAAAATGGAAAATTAAACAAGGAGAAGAGGGCCAGGACAGGGGCTTGAGGTACTCCCCAGAGAGACTTGAAGAGAGAGCTTGCCCTCATCCATTACTCACTATTAAGGAGTTTCTCTTAGTGGCTTTCTTTTGCCTCGAGAAAAAACCAAAAAACAGCGGGGCTCCTTTCTTCTCCCTCTTTGTATTCTAGGTATGGCCTCTTGTCCTTCACAGTTTAACACTGTTATCTAGTTGATTTTCTCCATTCTCCTCAAGTTTTTAGTTTGAATTCTCCCTGGTTAGGTTGACTAACCTCCTGTACAGCAGTCTTCCACAACCTTCATGAGCTACCTTTCTCTCATTACATCACCAGCCAGTATCCAGAGACAGAATAATAACCAGCAGTAATCTAATCCTCCAACCCACAGAGCCCACTCCTGGCCTCTAAATCTGAAAGTGGCTAAGGGATTTAGAGGAACCACCCCAAAATGCCAGTAGTGGCAAAGAAGTGGAAACAGTGTAGATGTGTAATTAATGGTTGGGGTGAAAATTAGTGCAAGAAACACGACTTTAAGGAAAGATAAAGATGATGAATACTGAAAAGTATCCCTAGTGAAGCTAGGGGAGGGATGGAGGCTCGGAGCATCCACAGAATTGCTTTGGTGATAAACTAGGAAGGATTGTCTGAGGTTCATCTCTTGCCCGTATATGTGGAGATGGGGCATCTTGGGCATGGTTGGTGAACCGCTGTTTTCCCCTGTCTTGTTCCTTATTTTTCGGAAGGCCTTACTGAGAGGAGGTAGGAATATGGTGAGAAATGTAGGACATGTGAAATAGAAGTGCCAGTTTGTAAGTAATAGTGAAAGAAGCTACATGGCAATTCTCATAACAAAATAAGACAAAAGAGTTTTAAAACAAATCAGTAATTAGGAGCGTGTATGTCTGAGTCAGCAGCTGTGTTGGACTTAAATCTGACCTACAAGGAAGAGCTCCTTGATGAAGGGGCGGGAACGTTGCAGGCATAAAGCCGTGCCAGCTTCTTCAATGTCTGGTATCTCTTGGAAGGGGGACAGATACCTTCCTTTGAATTGCCTTCACTTAAACACTCCAAGCCTCAGTTTCCCCATCTGTAAAACGAGCTGGAGAGGGAAAGGGCAAACCACTCCAGAATCTCTGCCAAGAAAACCCCCTATGGGTCACACGGGTTTGGACATGAGTGAAAATTAATGAATAAGCAATAGATGCTTTGCTGCTTTTTTTGGTTCGTGAGTGCCTCCCTACATATTCATTTCTAGTGAGTCTCTGGCCTGGCCTTGTGGTCAGCCCCTTTTTTAGTCTGTGACCCCATTTGGGGTTTTCTTGGCAGAGATACTGGGCAGTCTGCCATGTCCTTCTCCAGCTCATTTGACAGATGAAGAAATTAAGGCAAATAGTTATATGACTTGTCCAGGAACACGTGATTAGTGTCTGTGGACCCACCTGGGCTTGGAGCCTGGGTGCTCTGGTGACCCCTAGCGGACATGTAGTGAATAACCATCTAGGGAAAGGAACAACCTCTCAACAGAAGTTTGAAAACAGTTCAAAGAAAGTGTAGCCAAGCTCTGATGGCCAGACTTTCTCAGCGGGATTCAAAGGCTACAAGAATAACCTCATCTGACCGTCTTCTCTCCCCCCTCCGCACCCTGCAGCAGAAGTGCGGGAATCCGGGCATCTGGGACCTCCCTCCCCCCAGCAGGCAGTCTTTGCCAGGCCCGTGCACTTATCAAGTCTCTGAAAGGGGATTTGAAAAGAGATTTCTCTTGACCACAAACCCATCTTTTGTGATACTGCCTTTCCAGAGGAAATGGGGGGGGGAATCATCTGAAGAAATCCCCTGTGATACACAGGGACATTCATGAGGAGGATCAGCCCCAAATGGCAGCAGGGAGAAAACAAGGCCAGAGAGAACAACATCTAATGATGTTCTCCATTTCTCTGTTAAATTCAGTGCAGTCAACACTCTAGTGCCCACTGGCTTCCAGGCATGGTGCTGGGATGCAAATGAGGAAGATCTGGGCCCTTGAGGAGCCCACCCAAGGGGCCAGTCCCCAGAAGGAGTTTTGTGGAGCAGAGATCAAACAGTCACTGATGGAAAGAGTGTCCCCCAGCAGAAGATAAGCTTGCTGAGCGCAGGGCCATTGGTGGTTTTTTTTTTCCCCTTGATATCGCTGGCATTTTGCAGGGCTTTGGGCTGTGCCTCGAACCTACTTGATGCTTAATTAATTTGTGGTAAAATGAATGGACTCTGAGTCCCTCTGCCTTCAGACTCTGACTAATCATTCCCTGAACCCCTCTCAGCCTCAGTTTCCTCATCTATAAAAATTAGGATAATACTCACCTTTCTTCCAGGGTTGTTATGAGGACCAATTGTGATTAAGTTAGACAGAGACAGAGACAGAGAGAGCTGTCAGTACACAGTGGCCTAGACCCTGCAAAGAGGCAACATTTGGCGTGTCTGAGGAAAGGGAATGGGCTACCCCTGAAATAAGACGGGAAGACAAAGACATTCTTGTTCCGGGGCAGGTCTGCCCAGATGGCTTCTGAAGTCCCTCCCAGCTCCGTAAGTAGGGAATCCCTAGGCCTCCACTGCTCATAATTGTGATGCCCGTCTATTGAAGACCATGACCAAGCCTACCCGTTAGGTTGTGATTTCCTGTAAGGATTGAGCTGTCTTTTGCCTTTCTTTGTATTTCTAGGGCTTGGTACAATGCCTGGTAGATAGTAGGTGCTTAATAAATGCTTACTGACACAGCAAGTGGGCTCCTCAGAAAGGCCCATTCATTCCCATGGATGTATAGGGGGTTGGGATGGGGAGGAGCCCAAAGCCAAGCTTTTTAGGGTAGTCTCATTTTGTGAAGTATGTCTAATGGGCCTGCTTATCCATACTCCATATGTGCTTGTTGGAAGGTGAAGCTATGGGGAGAGTGGGACGTGGACCAGTCGCCTGTGTGCTCGAGGTGGCTCCGAGGATGTGTTGGCTGGCCCCATGTGAGGGAGGGATGGTTGTATATGTTTAGGTGACACTTTTATTCACTGTGACAAAATGTCGGAGTTGACTGGGTGGCTTGGACTGTGGGGATGAGCAGTGTCAGTGGAGAGAAGTGGTTGGATGAGAGCTTGAGAAGGGAGAAAGGCAAGATGGGGGATGGAGGAGAAGGATGAGTTCGGGATAAGGATAGGTGAAAGATGTAAAAAGTGAGCCCAAGCTCTCTCTGGGCCAGATCTAGAAGTCTGGAAGTCAGCTATATTAGGAGGATGATGAGGAGGATGATAGCTCATATTTATATAGCACTTACTACATGCCTGGTGGTGGTGGGTAATCCTCACAACAATCTTGGGATTTTACTGATGAGGAAACTGAGGCAAATAGGTGAAGTGCCTTGCTCAGGATCACACAGCTAGTGTCAAATTTGAATTCAGATCTTCCTGAGGGTAGGCTCAGCCTTCCTGAGGACAGCCTTCTCTGTCCATTGTACCACCTAGCTGCTCCTAAAATATGGGAACCGATGAGGTTACTAGAGAGAATAGAGAGGAATAAGAAAAAGAGGAGGAGGAAGGCCAAGCACAGAACCTTGGGAACGCCCCCATTAGGGGTGCAGGAGGATTACGAGCTGGGGATGGAAATCTAGAGAGAAGATAGCCTTCAGGAGAAAAGGAAGGCGGCCACCTGTGTCAGATGAAGCCGGAGAGGTCAGATTTCACAAGGAAGAGAGTTTCAGGTGAGGGATGAGGTGGGAAGTCAGCCTGCAAAGGGCGAAGGAGAGAGCAAGCAGAGAAGAGGCGGCTGGTGAGGAGGGGACGTGTAAGAGCTTGAGGGAGAGAAAGCTCGAGGGACTTTTAAGGGATGATTTAAGACTTGGTTTGAAGGTGGCAAAGAAGGAGCCTTTTGATAGGGCGGAGGATGAGTGCACTCCACTGGAGAAGATGGAAGGGGACGGGATCAAGGGCACACTCACCTTTACCACTTCTGTTTCCTAAGCTCAGGTCTTCATTTCGTCACTCGTAGAACCAGAGGGGTCTTGGCTGCCCCCCTCCCTCAGATGAGAATCAGAGCTTACTCATGTGGATGTGGTTCCCCAAAGAACCAGAGGGACTTTGGCTACTTGGGGCCCCACTGTGTGTGAGCCACGTGGACTTGCTGAGGCACCCGGTTCTACCCTACTTAGATAACTGAATGAAATAAAGGAAAAGAAGTTGTTGGTTTTAGTTTTGTTTTGCTTTGAATGAGAGTAGAATATTCTTAAGTAGTTTTGGTAGCAAAGCAGATTAGATCAGAATAGTAATTGATATGTCCTCTTGTGTCATAGAGGAGGGAACAAAAATAAAGATTTTGATCTGATCCAAGAATAAGAAGCAGAAATAAACGATATTGGTGAGATGACTTATAGAAAGTGGATCCGAGGGTGTGTGTTTTGCTTTAAAATCAATTTAATTTTTCTTCAATAAACAATCATTTCTTTCTCTGCCTCTTCCCTGCTCCCCCCACCCCCAACAAATAGACAAACAAAACTTTTGTGACAAATGTGCAGAATCAACAACTTCCCACATTGAGAGTCCATTTTGGGCAAACGGAAGGTTTCTTTGTGACCCGTTACTCTGTGCACCAGTTGCCCTCTGGGTAATGGGCTGTATTCCCATTAGATATTTCCAGATGGAATCTGGATCAGAGGTGGCCTCTGGTTGGGGATGGTGGCAGACTTTGCTTGGCATATGGACAAATTGGGGTTCGTTTAAAGCAGTGAGCCTTGTTTTGTTTTGTTTTAGTTTCTCTCCAGCAGCGGGTGGCAGAGCTGGAAAAAGTCAACGCAGAATTTTTACGCACAAGGCAGCAGCTCGAGCAAGAATTTAATCAAAAGAGAGCCAAATTTAAAGAGCTGTACTTGGCCAAAGAAGGTAAGTCCCCAAGGTCTGTGGGTCCTGGGAAGTTTCTCCTCCTCTGCGTTGTCTTAGAGTGGAAACCCCCAGCTGTAGGTCTCTGGGCCTCAGAGCTCTGAAGCAAGGAGGGGGGGAGGGATGCCCCATCCTTACCACATGCAGAATAGACTGCCTTTCTTTAGATCAGCATTTGGGTATTTTTTTCTTATAAGACATTTTTGTTGATAGCATTTGTTTTTACATCACCTTCCTTTCTCAGAGTAGCCCTTCCCTCTCCCCAGACTGTACCTTATAACAAAAACTAAAAAGGGAAGAGAAAAACACCCTGTTTCCCCAGAACCAACCAGGGTGCTATCACCTGTGGGGAAGCCTGATACTGTGTGTGTGGGGAAAGAAGGGCCAGATATCTTCTGATTCCTGGCATGAGTTCATGTCTTCCTGTACCTTCCTCCAATCTCCTCTTTCCTCCTTCGCCAGCGTGGTTTTCCTGCTTTGTTCTGTTCAAGTCAAAGCACCACCATCTCCTCTCGAGCCCCCTAAAAGTCCCCTGCCTCTGGCCCAGCCGTCATCTGGGGAAATAATTCCCATAACGGAAGCCACCAAAATCCTTGTTCTCATCCAGTGTTTCCATATCAGACACGGATAGGATTTTATCAGAAATGGCATTAGAGAAAAAGTGGAACTGCCTGCTTTGCTGCCATCCTTATAAGGACCTGAAACCTTCCCATTGTGTAGTCTTCCCATTAAACTGGGAACCTCTTGAGAGCAGAGACTGACTTTTCTCTGAGTCTCCAGGACACACAACATGTGCTTTCTCCATTTCTTCATAAGTAAAGGAATTGTCATAAGCAAAAGAAGCTCCAGGGAGACTAGGGCAGGGAGACTGGAAGGAGAGGACATAGGTGACAGGATCCTCAGAAACCCAATTCTACATTATATTGCTTTTCAGAAATACATTTGAAACACAAAGATTCACTTAGAATTAAAATGTGGGACTGGAGCAAAGGGAAACAATTGTGATTTCAGAGGCTGCTATAACAGACAAGATAAAAAGATAATTAGGGTAATCACATCATGCCTAAAAACACCAGAGATAACTAATCACCATCAGTGCTTTATATGTATATACCCCTAATAGGCTAGCATTTACATACAAAAAGTCAATCCTATGGGTGGGAGAAATGGATGGTAAAACCATCAACATAGTGCTTCATCTCAATCTACCCTTTCCAGACCTAGACAAATCTAACCAAAATATAAACAGAATTTATGAAAGATTAGAGATTCCAGATCTTTGGCAATTTTGGGGAATTGGGAATTCCCAAATTTTGGGAATAGAAAGAAATTTATATTTGTTTTGACTATACCATGATTGTAACTTGGCTTTATAAAAACTGACCATGTAAAGGTACATAAAGACCTCATCAAAAAAGTAGGAAAAACAGAAATACTGAACATAGTATAGATCACAAAGCAATAAAAATGTATTCTATAAAGGACATTTGAAGAACTAAAAAGTCATTGGAAGCTAAATAATTTAATACTGCTGAAGTGGTAAGTCAAAGAACAAATTATTTAAATAATGGAAAATTTCATAAAAGAAAATGACAGACAACATACCAAAACTTGGGGTACATCTGAAGCAGTTTTCTTCTGAAATTTTGTATTTCTGTTTTTTTAAATTTTGTATTTTCCAACATTTTCATCAACAAGAGAGAACAAACCAGTAAATTGGACACAATGGAAAAAAACAACAACAACAAAAACTTGAATGGCAATACAAAACATCCAAGTGAACTCCAATGCAGAAATTATGAAAATTAAAAGAGATTAGTATTTGGTATGTTAAAAGAGCAGAGATAGTAATCATGATCTCAAACAAAGTTAAAATTAAGAGACTTAATCAGAAGTGAAAAATAGAGAAACTAGTGTGTCAGCACTATATGAACATAAACATAAAACACTTTTTATACAAATAAACTCAGATCTAAATAACTGAAGTAATATTTGTGGTTATATAAGCCACTACCCATCACTCTTTGGTCATTTTTCATCAGGTCTAACTCTACTTGGGGTTTTCTTGACAAAGATACTACAGCAATTTGCTATTTCCTTCTTAATTTTTAAATGACAATTTTAACTGACAAATCTGCTTATTCAATATCATCCCAATTGAGTTGCTAAAAATTATTTTACTGAGTTAGAAAAATTATAACAAAGTTCATTTGAAAGGACAAAATCTTAGGAACTTCTAAGAAACCAGGGGTAAAAAAAGATGTAAAGAAAGTAGATTCAGCAGTATTAAACTTTATTATAAGGCAAGAGTATTGAAGTGTAAAAAAAAAAAAA
>JAJPUD010007761.1:49945-101418 GCA_023553655.1 Myrmecobius fasciatus | reverse complement strand
AAAAAAAAAAAAACAAATACAAAAACAAAAAAAGCTGGCTGACAAGACTGATGCATTCCTTTTAATGTTCTTTTACCCAAACAAAAACAATTATTTTCCATGTTTTGTAATCCTGATTTAAAATAAAATAACAACAACAACAAAAACAAAAATAGATTTAATACCCAAATAGCCTGAACAAAGAATTCAATGTATGTTCACATGCAGCAAAATTCACAGTACTTGAAGTTAAATTATTTAAATTTCAGTAACTGTTTGTAACCCAAAGGAAATATGGAATGTGAATTAGAATAATGAGACTACTTGCCAGGATTAATTATTCTCACTTATTGGGACCCAACTGCTAAATTTGTGAAAAATCTCCAAGGTTGGAAATATTTGCTAAAAAGAAGTAAGCTAATAATTACTTTAATTTAATCTCTGAGAAATGCTGGTCGAGGGGATGAACTTACTGGATTTGGTTGTTAAGCATATTTAGATACAAGTTTCATTTCTGACACTGCAAGCATGCACAAGGTATTTTTCTTTGTTCTTTAGTTCCCCAAAGAGAAATAATATTACCTCATGACACAGGGCTCAAAAACCTTAATGTACCAGATAAGTGAATTATTAACAATATGCAATATTGGCAATATGGCTAAAGAGAAAGTTTAATTATAAATAAAAAGGACAAAAATACAAAAGAAGTTCATTCTAAGTAAAATAAATCAAGTTTACAAAATGTATATGATTAGTATAGGATATTGATTTTGTTTTGTTCTTCTTATTAGATATTATGCCCAATTTAAAGATTCTGAAATCTATACTTGGTATACAAAGCACATAATACTTGTTAACTCATCTCCACATCAATCTTTGGCATCCTTTGGGAAGAGGAGTGGTGCCTTCCACTCACTGATGAACACTTAAACCCTTATACTATACACATCTCAGTGATTCTGAAACCTAATTTATCAACACTCAAATCCTATTCTCCATAGTTTCCCATTCAGTTCCTTATTCTCTTTCCCTCAACCACTCCACCCCAATGTTCCAATTAAATACCACCCACCCCTTCCAGTGTGTTCTATGGAATGTCTCTTCTATAGGTAACAAACTTCTTTTCATCTTTAATCTTTTCCTTTCCCCCCTCATTTACCTACTAGCTTTTACTGAAGCCAAGTTCCCCTATAGTGAAACAGCCTTGCCAATTACCCTTCTATTACTATTACATCTCCACTTATTGATTGTAGTCTCACCTGTCAAAGTGTGTGTGTGTGTGGGTGTAATACTTGCCCCCAATTGCCATATTCAGATTCTCACCTTACCTCTGTCATTCAATAATGTTTAAATTGAGGTTCATGAAATCATTTGTATCACCTTATTACAATCTCAGTAGCTGTTGTCTACAAACCTCCAGCTAATTCCCCTTCTTTCTTCAATGAGTTCAGTACATATCTCAATATGTTCCTCTCCTCATCTCCTGCATTCATACTAGTAGACTTAAACATACATATTAACTTACCATTAAATCCTCACCACACAGTATTTCAACTACTTATGTCTTATGAGCCAATTCTTCACACAAACTCAACCATACGCAAAATTGGTCATGCTTTTGATCTTTTCATCACCCACAAATATACAACTTTCAAGTTCAAGAATTTTGGAATCTTCTTATCTGCTTATAACACATTAGTTTTCCACCTCTCTCTCCTTATTAAACCCTATTTATCATCTGTGTTGTGACATTTAATCCCTCATACTCTCATTTCTTTATCAGACTATGTCCTCAGTATTAGTCTTTTGATTTTCTTTTTGCCATCTTATACCAATTGTTTTGGTAAAACAATCCAACTCCATACTGTCCTCCTCTCTTGAATCCTTAGCCCCTTTATCATTTTGTCACTTGGGTTCTGGCAAGATTCAGCTTTGGACCACTCCCACCATTCACTACCTTCTTACACATGCTACTGAACAAAGGCAAAGAAAATTATGTAACTATTCTGATTGTCTTCACTATAGATTTGTTGCACAACATTAACTGGAACCTCACTGATACTAGGCAATCCTACTCTGCTCTCCTTAGTGATTCATTATTTCACCCTCCATTGTGCCTCTTACAATTCTTTTCATACCTCCTCAAACTCCCTTTCCCTTTACCTTCTCAGCTGAGAATCTTGCTTCATAATTTATTGGAAAAATTGAGACAATCCTGAAATCTACAAATCCTACCCAAATATCTCTGCTGATCTCTAATCTCAAATTTCCAACTGCCTTTAAGATATATCAAACTGGATGTCTAATAGCCATCTTAAAGTAAACATGTCCAAAATAGAATTTGTTATCTTTCTCCCTCAATTCTCCATCCTTCAGATACTCTTTGATCCAGTAATCCAGGCCTTCTCACTATTCCATGCACAAGATTCTCCATGTCTTGGCTCTGGGTATTTTCTCTGGAGTTTTCCATTCCTAGAATCCTCTCTCTTTTTCTCTTCTTACAACCTTCTTTGGCTTCAAGTCCCAATGAACATCCCATCTTCTACTGGATGCCTTTTTTCAAACTTTCCTGGGGGTGGAGCCAAGATGGCGAACTGCAGACAGCGTCCTCTGTGAGCTCCTGAGACCTTCCCCTCAGACACAGACAAATTGAGCCTCTGAACTGATTCTGGAGTGAGGGCGCCACCAAACACTTGGACTACAATGCACTTCTATCAACAATTTACATTGAAAGAACTTCTGAGGTCAGTTTTAGACGGGCAGGGGATCAAGCAGCTCCCAGCGCTCAGACACCAGTGCACAGCCGGGGTGCAAGTCCGGGGCTGGGACAGACCAGAAGATTTTAGGCTGCCAGGAAGTCCCTGGGAGACGCTTGGGCCACTTTGCTCTGCTTGCGGGCAGGTGCTTTGGCAGGCCTACCTTTGATAAAGGGTAAATTGAGAGCAGCTGAAAGTGTGGTCCTAGTGTGGATCTAGCCAGATCAGCCCCAGACCGGAAGTCAACTTGGCAAATTGCCCCAGGGCAAATTGAAATCACTGCTGCTGCCCCTGCTGCCACAACTGCTGCTGCTGCTGCAGAATTCCCTGCTGGTGACTGATACCTCAGCTAAACATCATGAGCAAGAAGAAGACAGCTCTCATCATAGACAGCTTTTACGTAGAGAAACTAGAGCAGTCCCCAGATCCTGAGATTCTGAAAACAATCCCAGATAAAGCCACAAAGGTGGACTTAAGCTGGTCTCCCTTTCAGAAGGCTTACCTGGAAGACTGCATAAAGAATCTCAAAAGAGAGCTAGAAGAAGATTGGGGAAATAAATTGAGAGCAGGGCAAGAAGGAAACATCGCTATGCAACAGAGATGTGAAAAACTGGAAAATAAGTCTGGTGAATTGGAAAAAGACAAAAATTCACTGAAAAACAAAATTGGTGAATTGGAAAAAAATTACCAAATCACAGGAAAATAAAAATAGTGAATTGGTAAAAGACAACAATTCACTGAAAAACAAAATTGGTGAATTGGAAAAAGTCACCAACTCACTAGAAAACAAAATTAGTGAATTGGAAAAAGAAAACAATTCACTGAAAAATAAAATTGGCAAAATGGAAAAAGAATGCAATGAACCAAAAAATTCAATTGGCCAGTTACAAAAGGAGCTAAAAAATATAACTGAAGGAAATAATACCTTAAAAATTAAAATTGAACAAATTGAAATGAATGACTCAATAAGACTTCAAGAATCAGTCAAACAAAAACAAAAAAATGAAAAAATGGAAGAAAATATGAAATATCTCCTAGGAAAAACAACTGATTTGGAAAACAGATCCAGGAGAGACAATCTAAGAATTATTGGACTCCCTGAAAGTCACGATGAAAAAAAGAACCTTGATGCTATCTTCCAGGAAATCGTGAAAGAGAATTGCCCTGATGTTTTAGAATCAGAAGGCAAAGTTGGTATTGAAAGAATTCACCGATCACCTCCTGAAAGAGACCCCAAAATTAAAACCCCAAGGAATATCATGGCCAAATTTCAGGACTATCATACCAAGGAAAAGATATTACAAGCTGCTAGAAAAAAAAAACAGTTCAAATACTGAGGAACTGTCATTAGAATTACATAGGATCTGTGAGCTTCCACAATGAAGGATAGAAGGGTCTGGAATCAGATATCCCGAAAGGCAAAAGAACTTAGATTACAGCCAAGAATAAGTTATCCAGCTAGAATGAGCATCATCTTCCAGGGAAGAAGATGGTCATTCAATGATACAGGAGAATTTCACCTATTTCTAATGAAAAGACCAGATCTGAACAAAAAATTTGACCTCCAAACACAGAACTCTAAAGAAGTGTAAAAAGGTAAAAAGGAAAGAACTCTCAAGAACTATATCTCTACTAGGGGTATCCTTAAAGAATGGGGGTATAATTTGATTTTACTTTGATAATAATCGAAAAGAAATTAGAGGTGGAAGATATATCATACTGTAAAAAAAAGGGTGGGAGGGGAAAGGAGATAAAATAAAGTAATAAAAAAGGAGGTAAAATAAGGCAAAGTCTCATGAAGAGACATAGAAAATCTAATATAATTGAGGGAAAGAAGGGAGGGTGATGAGTATTGTGTAAATCTTACTCTCAGATTGGTCTCTAAAAGAGCATATCAGACACATTTGATTTCAGGGAAAAACTTAGCCCTCTGTATAGGGAAGTAGGAGGGAAAGGAGGAAAAGAAAGGGATAAATTAATAGAAAAGGGATAATAAATTAGGGGAAAGGTATATAAAAGAGGGAGGGTTCTAAAGGGGGGAGGACTGTTAGAGGGAGGTGGTCATCAAAAATAAAATACTGGGGAGGGGGGAAGGGAGTAAGGGGAAAGGGAAGAGAAAAATATAACTTTGGGTAAATAAGATGGCAGGAAATACAAATATAGTCATTTTAACTGTGAATATGAATGGGATGAACTCTCCCATAAAACGGAAACAGATAGCGGACTGGATTAAAAGCCAGAATCCTACAATATCTTGTTTACAAGAAACACATTTAAAACATAGAGATATATACAGAATGAAGGTAAAGGGCTGGAGCAGAATCTTTTATGCTTCAAGTGAACAAAAAAAAGCATGGGTAGCAATCCTTATCTCAGATCAAGTAAAAGCAAAAATAGATCTAATTAAAAGAGATAAGGAAGGAAGCTATATTTTACTAAAGGGTACCATAGACAATGAAGTGGTATCAATACTAAACATATATGCACCAAGTGGTATAGCATCCTAATTCCTGGAGGAGAAACTAACAGAGATGCAAGGAGAAATAGACAGTAATACTATACTAGTGGGGGATCTCAAACTTGCTCTCTCAGAATTAGATAAATCAAACCACAAAATAGTAAGAAAGAAGTTAGGGAGATAAACAAAATGTTAGAAAAGCTAGGTATGACAGATCTCTGGAGGAAATTGAAGGGTGATAGAAGGAAGTATACTTTTTTCTCAGGGGTTCATGGAACTTATATGAAAATTGATCATGTGTTAGGGCATAAAACCCTCAAAATCAAATGCAGAAAAGCAGAAATAGTAAATGTATCCTTTTCAGATCATGATGCAATAAAACTCACATGTAATATAAGGCCAGGAGAAAATAGACCAAAAGTTAATTGAAAATTAAATAATCTAATCCTGAAGAATGAATGGGTGAAAGAGCAAATTATAGACAAAATCGATAATTTCATCCAGGAGAACGACAATAATGAGACAACATACCAAAATTTGTGGGATATGGCCAAAGCAGTTATAAGGGGTAACTTTATATCTCTAGATGCTTACTTCCAGAAAATAGAGAAAGAAAAGATCAATGAATTGGGCTTATTATTAAAAAAAAAAAAAACTAGAAAAAGAACAAATTAAAAACCCTCAATTAAATACCAAATTGGAAATTCTGAAAATAAAAGGTGAGATTAATAAAATTGAAAATAAGAAAACTATTGAATTAATAAATAAAACTAAGAGTTGGTTTTATGAAAAAACCAACAAAATAGATAAGCCTTTAGTTAATTTGATCAGAAAAAGGAAAGAGGAAAATAAAATTGTTAGTCTCAAAAATGATAAGGGAGAACTTTCGTCCAATGAAGAGGAAATTAGAGTAATAATTAGGAGTTACTTTGCCCAACTTTATGCCAATAAATTCAATAATCTAAATGAAATGGAGGAATATCTACAAAAATATAGATTGCCCAGGTTAACAGAAGAGGAAATACATTATTTAAATAGCCCCATTTTAGAAAAAGAAATAGAACAAGCTATTAATCAACTCCCTAAGAAAAAATCTCCAGGGCCAGATGGTTTTACATGTGAATTCTACCAAACATTCAAAGAACAATTAATTCCAATACTATACAAACTATTTGAAAAAATAGGGACAGAAGGTATACTACGAAATTCCTTCTATGATACAGATATGGTACTGATAGCTAAACCAGGTAGGGTGAAAACAGAGAAAGAAAACTATAGACCCATTTCCCTAATGAATATTAATGAAAAAATTTTAAATAAGATTTTAGCAACGAGATTACAGAAAGTTATCTCCAGGATAATACATCTTTATATTTATTTTTTTTTATTTTTTTGCTTTTTGCTGAGGCAACTGGGGTTAAGTGACTTGCCCAGGGTCACACAGCTAGGGAATGTTAAGTGTCTGAGACCAGATTTGAACTCAGATCCTCCTGACTTCAGGGCTGGTGCTCTAACCACTGTGCCACCTAGCTGCCCCTGTACTTTTAGATTCTTACATCAACATTCTACCCACTTCTTAATTGGGAAATAATAAAATGTGCATAGGATAATACATCTTGATGAAGTAGGATTTATACCAGGAATGCAGGACTGGTTCAATATTAGGAAAACTATCAGCATAATCAATTATATTAATAACCAAACTAACAAAAACCATATGATTATCTCCATAGATGCAGAAAAAGCTTAAAAACACTAGACAGTATAGGAATAAATGGGCTTTTCTTTAAAATGATTAGTAGCATCTACTTAAAACCATCAGCAAGCATCACATGTAATGGAGACAAACTAGAACCATTCCCAATAAGATCAGGAGTGAAACAAGGCTGCCCACTGTCACCACTACTATTTAATATTGTATTAGAAATGTTAGCTTTGGCAATAAGAGAAGAAAAAGAGATAAAAGGAATCAGAGTAGGTAGTGAAGAAACCAAATTATCACTCTTTGCAGATGACATGATGGTATACTTAGAGAATCCTAGAGACTCAACTAAAAAACTACTAGAAACAATTCACACCTTTAGCAAAGTGGCAGGATTCAAAATTAATCCACATAAATCATCAGCATTTTTATATATTACTAACAAAGTTCAGCAGCAAGAGACAGAAAAGGAAATTCCATTCAGATTAATGGATGATAGCATAAAATATTTGGGAATCTATCTGCCAAGAAAATGTCAGAAACTATATGAACTAAACTACAAAACACTTTCCACACAAATAAAATCAGACCTAGTCAATTGGAAAAACATTAAGTGCTCATGGGTAGGCCGAGCGAATATAATAAAAATGACAATACTACCCAAACTAATTTACTTATTTAGTACCATACCAATCAGACTCCAAGAAATTATTTTACAGATCTAGAAAAAATAGTAGCAAAGTTCATTTGGAAGGACAAAAGGTCAAGAATTTCACGGGAATTAATGAAAAAAAGACAGATGAAGGTGGCCTTGCTGTACCAGATCTAAAACTATATTATAAAGCAGCGGTCATCAAAACCATTTGGTACTGGCTAAGAAATAGAGCAGTCAATCAGTGGCATAGAATAGGATATCAGGACAAGCTAGGTAATAACGTTAGCAATTTAGTGTTTGACAAACCCAAAGACCCCCGCTTTTGGGATAAGTACTCACTATTCGGCAAAAACTGCTGGGAAAATTGGAAACTACTGTGGAAGAAATTAAGGCTGGACCCACATCTAACACCGCACACCAAGATAAGATCTAAATGGGTTCATGATCTAGATATAAAGAGTGATATTATAACCAAATTAGAGGAACATAGGATAGTTTACCTCTCAGACCTGTGGAGATGGAATAAATTTATGTCCAAAGAAGATCTGGAACTCTTAATTGAACACCAGATAGATAATTTTGATTATATTAAGTTAAAAAGTTTCTGTACTAATAAAACTAATGAAGACAAGATTAGGAGGGAAGTATCAAATTGGGAAATCATCTTTACATTATGGGTTCTGATAAAGGTCTCATCTCTAAGATACAGAGAATTGTCTCACATTTATAAGAATTCAAGCCATTCTCCAATTGATAAATGGTCAAAGGATATGAACAGATAATTTTCAGAGGATGAAAATAAAACTATTTATAGTCATATGAAAAGGTGCTCCAAATCACTATTGATCAGAGAAATGCAAATTAAGACAACTTTGATTTACCACTACACACCTGTCAGATTGGCTAAAATGACAGGAAAAGATAAAGATGAATGTTGGAGGGGATGTGGGAAGACTGGGACACTGATGCATTGTTGGTGGAGCTGTGAACAGATCCAACCATTCTGGAGAGCAATTTGGAGCTATGCTCAAAACGTTATCAAACTATGCATACCCTTTGACCCAGCAGTGTTTCTATTGGGCTTATATCCCAAAGAAATCATAAAAGAAGGAAAGGGCCCCACATGTGCAAGAATGTTTGTGGCAGCCCTTTTTGTAGTGGCTAGAAACTGGAAACTGAATGGATGCCCATCAATTGAAGAGTGGCTGAATAAATTATGGTATATGAATGTTATGGAATATTATTGCTCTGTAAGAAACGACCAGCAGGACGATTTCAGAAAGGCCTGGAGAGACTTGCATGAAGTGACGCTGAGTGAGATGAGCAGAACCAGGAGATCGTTGTACACGGCAACAAAAGTACTATATGAGGATCAGTTCTGATGGACATGACTGTCTTCAACAATGAAATGCTTCAAACCAATTGCAATTGTTCAGTGAAGAAGGCCATATACACCCAGAGAGAGGGATGTGAAATGTGGACCACAACATAACATTTTCATGTTCTCTATTGAGGTTTGCTTGCATTGTATTTCCTTTATCAGATTATTCTTTCTTATAGATACGATTTCTCCTGAACAAAAAAATGATGTGTGGCAATAACTATACATATATTCGATTTAAGTATTCTAACATAATTATCATGTAGTGGATATCCTGCTATCTAGGGGAGGGGTGGGGAGTAGGGGGGGGAAATTTGTAACAGAAAGCTTTGTAAGGGTTAATGTTTAGGAAATACCCATATATATGTTTTGCAAATAAAAAGTATTAATAAAAAAAGCAAATTATAATTATTTGTCTTTTTATAGACAAATATATATACCTTATATACCTTAATAAATGATGTCTTAATTGCAAAAAAACAAACAAAAACAAAACAAAAAAAAAAACTTTCCTGATTCTAGAGCTTTACGATTCTTGTTTCCTATTTATTTCATATATAGTATTTGTTTTTACATATGCATTTGTTTGCTTTTTGATAGCCTCAGTCAACTGAGATATCCTTGAGAGCAAAATTTTTTGCCCTTTTTTTGTATTCAAAGTGCTTAGCACAGTGTCCAGCACATAATAGTTGCTTCAAAAGTATTTATTGACTGATGCATTTCTACAAATTTAAAATCAAATATATTAAATTTCTATTTATTACTATTTTGAAGTAATATCTTACTTATAAAATCTCAGGGTGAAAATTTTAAAAACAGGGAAAGATTTAGAGAGTATTTAAAACAATAAATACATTTAAATGCAAAATTTTTAAAAGTTGTTTCCATAAGTAATAGCAAAATATAATTTAATGATAAGCAAAATTCAATTAATTAGGATATTTTAAGTAACAGGAAATATATTATCAATATATGTTTCTCTCTATCTATCTATCTATATTTCTTTCATAAAACAGTCATTGACATACCTCATTTAAACAATCTGAGGATGATCCTATATTCTTGGCATATTCACACATACTGAAATATATCATTAGACACAAAGAAATAGAGAAGCACTTACATTTGCACTATGATTGATTCCACTAACACAGATGACATCTTGTTTTTGGATTGTGAGTACCTCTTTTGTAAGTTTCAATCGGATGTCAAAAGCATTTTCTGACCCTTCATCATACAACAGTGCAATACCTGTTTTCGTCTGTAGAGACAAAGGCAAAATGCAAATAAAATAGTTTGTAATTAATAAATTTATTTTTAAAAATATATTTCACTGAAAAACGTGCTGTAAACTTATGAGTATCCTTGATGTTTTAAATTAAACACAAAAAATCAAAATATAGAATAATAACTTATTTTCAACAAGAGTTAAATAGAATCAGGGCTCCTAATAAAATTGACTAATTAGCTTCAAAGATAATTACCTATATTCTTAATGTATTATGATTAATGTAATTGATCAGGTTTTATCATCTTTCTGTGTGTTTTTTTCTGTATGTTTTAACCTAGCTTTCTCCTTCCTCCCTTACTCTTTTCTATATGGAAAGTTGGCCTCAGAGTCAAGAACCTTGAATTTAAATTCTGCCCTCTAATATATACTAATCATGTGACCCATGACAACCAACAATATTTTTCAGTAATTCAGAAAGATATGTTGCAGAACACTTGATAATAACCGTCATCACTGTCATCATTTACACAGTATTTTAAGATTTATTAAAGACTTTATAAATATTATAGAAGTAGATGCTATTACCCCCATTTTAACTGAGGCAGAGAGAGGTGATTTGGTTTGTTCAATATCATCAATCAATACATTTCTGAGATAGAATTTAAACTCAGATATATCTGAAACCAGTTCCCATTGTAACATTTAGGTGGTATCTATTTGAAAAGGGGGATTCCTTACTGGACATTCCCTACATCTATAAAATCACAGAAGATGACAGATGTAATTTTAAGAAACTTTGTCATCATAAGATAGAACCTACATAGACAGAAGATATATGACTGTAAGAATATTTCGTTGGGATGATCTCAAAACAACAATGCAAGACTGAGAATGATGGATGTGTTGGGAGAATGGGGAACAGAGAAGAAAATGGGAAAATAATTTCACATAAAATAGTTATGCAAGTAGATTTTTATAATGGGGGGATTAATTGGGGAACAGTCAATGCTTGAAGCACTATTAAATCCCCCCTTACATGACATATGACATCTTCCCAATTAGGTAAGATTTCCATCCTTAGGTTCCTGAGGTCACTGATACATGCCTTGAACTATTTTATGGCTAATTCAGGGAATAAAGAAGGTATGCCGCATTTTATTGAACAGAGCCTTGAATTTGAAACTGGAAATTTTGCATAGAATCTATATTAACTCAGGAAATTACATACAAATATAACATTTCATACTTTTTTGTGGGAAATAATATCTCTATAATTTAAATAGTGGACTAAGCAATGTAGTCTAGTAGTGTTTTAGGTTTAGATTCAGGCCAAACTGAGTTCAAATCCCTCTTCTTACATGTGTAATCCCTTCACCTCTGTGTGCCATTGACAATTTTCTCCAGTTTATACATTAAATAATTTTAAACAGGTTGTATTATTTATATAGGTAGAGGATGTTCCACCATCAGATGTGGTTTGCATAATTTTTTTATTTAAGGAAGACAAAAATATTCATTACATGCATATAATTTCTAAAGCAGTTCTTTCACCTATTTATAAAAGCAATATATTTAGAATAAGAGCTTACCTATCGTGCAGATCATCATGTTCAGTTTGATAGACAACCTATGAGCTTATCTATTGATCTATCATTTGTCATCTACTTACCTATCTAACTACTTATAGCTAACAAATACTATGAATGGACAAAAAATTGACCTTAGAACATAATATGAGAAACATAAGAGTTGGTTGTATCATCTCTTAGAATTTGGGTAGAGAGAAAAGGAATAAATGGACCTAAATTCTCCTTGTAATAAAAAGTCCATATGTTATACTTTAATATTTTTCTGGTGATATTTCATGGATTTGAATAAGAGAAAACTACAATCTCCAAAGAATTAAACTTGAAAATCATTGAAGGAGCATCAGGGAGGCATATAATAGATTTCAACAGGCTATAGTTTAATGCAAATAAATAAGTACTCAGGAAAAAATGGTGTAAATGAAAGGACCATGAGGGAAATGTATGAAAGAGGTTTAAAAAGATATGGACAATGGATTTTTATTAATGGCTTAGTTGTGTGTTTATCCAACCAATTTTCAAAAAAAAATTGAGAATCTCAGTCTCTTCTCTGGACGCATTAACCACTTTTAATTTCTAGGTTTCCATTAAAAAAGCCATCTACAATAAGATTATTAATTTACATCCCTACTTTCAAAGAAAATATTGAATGTCTCTGACTCTGCTCTTCTTTTTTGCATGCTAATCCCATAAATTCTGCATGACCAAGCACCTTCACATCTGGTGATGTACTACAAATAGAAAAGTTAACATTTTCAGGAAAGGAGAACTCAGTTGACAATATCTTAATCAGTTGTTATGACCACAACTAAAAGGCTAAAGGAATTTAACCTCAAGACTGAGATTAATTTGCTAACAAACTGAAAATCTTTTACTCCAAGCCAGATATCGCCTTACATTCTTTTTAATACATCACAGAATTCATGGAAAATTTCTTCAATAAAATTATACATATATATATATATATATATATATATGAACATACCAAAAAATATCCACAGCAGCTCTCTTCTCAAGATAAAAAAAAATGGAAATTGAGGGAATGCCCATCAGTAGGCCTCAATACTGTGATGTGCATTTATGATGGAATATTATTGTTATAAAGAAAATGATGAGTAGAATGCTCTCAGGAAGAAAAACAAACTTGGAAAGTGCTTCATGAATTTAAGAAAAGTGAAATGTATTGTATACAAAATAATATCAATGTTCTGGGATGACCAGGTATGAAAGACTGCTATTTTCAGTATTACAATTATCCACAACTACACTGAAGAACTTATGAAAAATCCTATCAATGTTCAGAGAAGGAACTGATTCTTTCTGAATACAGACTGAAGCATTCTCTCTTTCTTTCTCTCTTTTTCCTCTCTTTCTCTCTCTTTAACTTAATTTTTCTTAATGGTGTTTATTTTCATTAGGGTGGGAGATGTAGTTTTCACAACCTGATTTTTATGGAAATGTTTTGCATAACTTCACAAGTGGTTTCTTAATTGTGGGTAGTGATAAGGAAGAAAACTTAAAATTTAAAAAAGTTACAAACATGGAAAAAATTTGTTTTGAATATAACTGCAGAAATTATTAAATAAATAAAACAAAAAAGAAAAAGAAAATGATAGAATGAAGTAGAAAAGTAGAGGTCACTTTATTCAACTCTCATATTTTACAGATGAGGAAACAGATGTCATGTCACAAAGTAATGGTCCTGTAAGGTCTCTTCTGCCTCTGATGTTATGATACTATGATTTGGGGTACTGTTCAGTTTCCTGCCCTGTATTATGGGAAGAATATTGATAACTAGAAAGTGTCTGAAAGGGAGCAACTAGGATAGTCAAGGGAGTCAAGATCATGCCAAACAAAAGATGAAAGAAAAAGTTATGAATGTTTAGCCTAAAGAAGAATTAGAATGGATTTGATATCTATCTTAAACTATTAAAAATACTGTTATGATGAAGAGGGATTAGAATTGTTCCATTCAGTGTCAGCAGGGCATAATTAAAATTAATGATAGTGATTGCAAAGAAAAAAAAAGCTTTATATCAGGAAAACTCTCAACATTAATTGCTATACAAAAGTAGAATAGATTGCCTTGGAGAGGTAACTAAGCAAAGGCTGAAGGATTTCTTAGGTATGTTGGAGAGGAGCCATTTTTTCCTCCTAAAATTAGAACTGTGCAAATAGAAGTTAATCACTCTATGAGACATCAAGATTCAGTTAAACAAATCCAAAAAAATGAAAATGTAAAACATCTCCTTGTAAATACCACTAACCTGGAAAACAAGTTCAAAAGAGACAATCTAAAAATTATTGGAATACCTGAAAACAATGATGAAAAATATCATCTTTCAGGAAATCATCAATAAAAAATGCCCTGATGTACTAGAACCAGAGGGTAAAAGAGCCATTGAAAGAATTCACTGATCACATCCTTCAAGAGACCCCAAAATGAAAACTGCAAGGAATGTCAAAGCTAAATTTTGGAATTATCAGATTAAGGTGAAAATATTGCAAGCAACCATAAAGAAACAATTCAAATATCAAGGAAGCACAATCAGGATTGCCCAGGACCTAGAAGCTTTCACTTTAAAGGATTGAAGGTTCTTTAATATAATATTCCAAAGGGCAGGACTGCAGCCCAGAATCAACTATTCAGCAAAATTAATCCTTATCTTTCAGGGATAAAGATTGACATTCAATGAAATAGGTGGATTTCATTTATTTCTGATGAAAAGACTAGTGGTGAACAAAAAATTTGATCTTCATATACAGAACTGAAGTGTAGTATAAAAAGATAAAAAGGAAAGGAAAAAAAAAAACTATGTTTCTTTTAGAAGTTAAAAAAGTTTACATCCCTATATAGGAAGATGATATGTTTAACTCTTGAGAACTACTTCTCTTTTAGGACTATACTTAGAGGTGAAGGTATAGATTGATATAATATTATTGTGATGGTATAAAAAAGACACTAGAGGTAGAAAAGGAACTGCACTGGAAAAGAGGAAAGAGAAGATTAATTGGGGTAAATTATATCTCATGAAGAGGGAAAAAGACCTATTACAATTGAGGAAAGAAGGGATGAGGATTCATACAATGTATGAATATTAATCTCTTTGATTTTGACTCAAAAAGAGAATATCACATATATTTAGTTTCTTTTTTTTTATTAAAGCTTTTTATTTGTATAACATATGTATGGGTAGTTCCCCAGCATTGATCTTTACAAAGCTTTCAATTACAAATTTTACCCCCAGTCCCCTTCCCTCCCCTAGATGGCAGGAAGTCCACTACATGTTAATAATGTTGAAATACTTGACAAGTTGTGCAAAAAAAATCCTATCTACAAGAAAATAAAAAGAAAATCAGAGAAAGGAAACACAATGCAAGCAAACCTCAACAAAGAGCATAAAAATGTTATGTTGTGGTCCATATTTCATATCCCTCTTTCTGGGTGTATATGGTCTTCTTCAGGGAACAATTGGAACTTGTTTGAGACAATTCTTTGTCGCAGAGAGCCATGTCCATCAGAATTGATCATCACGTAATATTGTTGTTGCTGATTCTGCTCGTTTCACTCAGCATCAGTTCATGCAAATCTCTCCAGGCCTCTCTGAAATCGTCCTGCTGGTTGTTTCTTACAGAACAAATATATTTAGTTTCATAGAGAAACTTGAATCACCCTATATTGAAGTAGATGAGAAAAGGGGAAAGGAAGAGGGGAGGCTAATGGAAGGGAGAAGAGAAGTAAAAGGGGAAAGGAATAAGAAAGGGGAGTGGGCTGTAAAAGAAGAGGGCTGTTTCATGAAGGTAGTGGTTAGAAGCAAAACACTGGGGAACTGGAAAAGGGGGAAAGAAAAGAGAAAAGTATAACTTTGGGAAAACAATATAGCAAGAAATACAGAGTTAGCGATTTTAATTGTGAATGTGAATGGGATGAATTCTCCCATAAAAGGAAATACATAGCAGACTGGATTAAAAGCTAGAATCCTACAATATGTTATTTACAAGGAACACATTTAAAGTGGAGTGATATGTACAGAGAAAAAGTAAACAGCTGGAGCAGAATCTATTAAGCTTCAGCTGAAGGAAAAACAGCAGAGGTGGCAATCCTAATCTCAGATCAAGCAAAGGCAAAAATAGATCTAATTAAAAGAGATAAGGAAGGAAACTACATCTTGCTAAAGGGTACCATAGATAATGAAGTAATATCAATACTAAACTTGTTCCAAGTGTTATAGCATCTAACTTCCTAGAGATATGTTAAGAGAGCTGCAAGAGGAAATCTATACTAGTGGGAGATTTCAACCTTGCTCTATCAGAACTAGATAAATTGAATGAAAGAATAAATGAGAAAGAAAGTTAAGGAGGTAAGCATACTTTTAGATATGTTAGGTATGGTAGAACTTTGGAGAAAATTGAATAGAGACAAAAAAGATTATACTTTTTCTTGGCAGTACCTCGAACCTATACAATATTGACCATGTATTAGGGCATGAAAATCTCAAAATAAAATTCAGAAAGGCAGAAATAGTAAATGTATCTTTTTCAGATCATGATGCAATAAAAATTGCATGTAATAAAAGACCAATGAAAAATAGACCAAAAATTAATTGAAAACTAAATAATCTAATCCTTAAAAATGAGTGGATGAAAAAACAAATCATAGACACAGTCAATAATTCCATTAAAAAGAATGACAATAATGAGACAACATAACAGAATTTATGGGATGCAGCCAAAGCAGTTCTTAGGCTTAATTATAGATCTCTAGGTGCTTATTTGCATAAAATAGAGAAAGAGAAGATTGATGAATTGGGCATGCAACTAAAAAAGCTAGAAAAAGAACAAATTAAAACCCCCAATTAAATCCCAAACATGACATTCTGAAAATAAAAGAGGAGATTAATATAACTAACTCAAGATTCTGGCATAAGATCCAGTGATCTGCCTCTTTCAAGTATAAGATAACAATTGGGAAGGTGTTTTTTTTTTTTTTTTTTTTAATTCAGGCATAAATGAAGAGCAAATAGCCCCTATCTTTCAGATATTTCACAAAGCAAAAAAAATACTTTGGGAAAAGGATATGAGGTACTAGTATTTAATATTATACCACTGCTTATCAACATATATTGAACTTAAGTTTTTTATAAATGACATATGTGTGTACATACACAGAGACACATTTGTGTCTGTATGCAATTTTACCATTGAGATGTTTTGTTTGAAATTTAACCTGACATACCATTCAAATCATAAGTAGAGGTAAGACTGTCATGATATTTATCTACAAATGCTTTAAAAGTGAATAACAGAAAGTCATATGTTTCCTACAAAGAATACCAACATCACTGTGACAGTCACACACTAATCTCAATTCAGTCAGACTATGTGATGCACTCAAGTAATGACTGTGGATGAGGGAAAAAAATCCATGTCCCTTTCTCCGCATTTTTTAGAATCAAGGACAAAGAACAAATAAATAAAAAATACAATTGTTCCAGTTATTAAAGAATATTTTTCACAATCTTACTTCAAATGGACATTATTTGCCTGATACTTTTTAAAAGTAGAAAGATAACAATATTTATTTTTATAATATTTTAATATTATAATTTTAAAATTATTTTAAAAATAATTTTAAAAAGAAATCATTTAAAAGTATTAACTTATTTTTCATTCAGATTTGAGTTTTGTTTTTCAGTGTCAAAGGTAAATTTACCATATGATAACATTGCCTTCAGTTATGACTTAGAAAAACTAAATGGTTACATTTATTAACCTCTCAATACCAAAACAGAGATAATTTTCTACAAACTATAACATTAATAAAATGGAACAAAACATTTTTGTTCAGCTATTTTAATCCACCATAAATAAAACACATTAAATAAGTATCCAGGTAACTAATTACTTAAGTACCTAACAGTCTACTTGACTCAATATCTAAATGTCTGTGACTAAACATCTAAATACCTTTTGTCTTAAGTATCTAAGTACCTAACAGATAATTCATAATATCAATTATTTAATTGTATAAAACACAAGCATCAAATTAACCAAATAGCCAATTAAAAACACATAAGTGCATGTTTGCCTGGCAACTAATTGAATAAGTTCCTACATGCCTAGAATAACATAATTAATCCTCTAAATACATAAATGCTTAATTAAATATGTACCATAACATGTAATTGTCAAAGGATATGATTACTTCAGCAGCAGTATACCTGGATTATTGCCTAATTACCTAAGTAAGTATAAGTACCTAGGTATTTAAGTGTCTAAGTAAATAATTAACAAATTTCATAATTACTCAAAACCAAGTCATCTGATTAGCTGATCATAAGTACCTAATTAGCTGACTTCTTGATTGCTTAGCATATGACCTCCTAATTATATTTTAAGATAATTTTCAAGGTATTTTTGAAATACCTAATTACTTATATTCAACAAAAAATTTAAGTATGCTAACTCTGATTTAATTGGGTTTAATCAGGTATATATCAATTTATCCAACTTAGACCAGTTTAGACCAATTGAAACTAGTTGTCTAATTCAGATTGGTTCCAATAGATTTAAAAGTTGTTGAAGTTCAGAGTAGTTAAAACTGATTAAAGACAGGGCAAAGTTAAATAAGTAGTTACTAATTTAGTGTTCTTGTGCTTTGTCCTTGATTCTCCAAGAAAACCTTAACATCAGCAAAGTGATATCATGACGTAAAATTGAGGGAAGGTTGAACAAAGTCATCAGCCTTACTTTCTCTTCCAGAGTCATCTGGGTCCAGTGGCCAGACACAGATCATGATCATTAAAGATGGTCTTGGATACAGTAGGGAACCTTGGCCTTTTAAAGCTAAAATCCTTAGTAGGTCTGAGTTTGACTTAAGCAAAATATTCATTCAATGATTAACACTAAGAAAGAAAGAAATGAGGCAAAGAATAATTTTTTTTAACCTACTCAAAAAATATCAATCTGAGAGGGGAAGATCCTCAGGGTTTCTTGCAAAAATAGATACAATTGCTATTTATACTCACTCTGAGGCCATCAGGGCCCAAATAAATTTCGAATGAGGCTTGACCTGCAACCTTTATTTTGTCAGTCAATAAGAGACAGATTGATCTGAATTTATGGAACGATTTTAAAGAAGGAAATCTAGCCTGTGAACTTCAAGATATCTTGCACAGTTCCAGTGATCAAAATTTACATTCATTTGGGCAGAGCATCACAGGAAGGGAAGGGAAAAAAGGAAAGAAAGAAAGGAAGTGAGAAACAAGGAAGGAAGGAGGGAAAGAAGAAAAGAAAGAATGAAAAAAGGGAACAAAAGGAAGAATAAAAGAAAGAAAGAAAGAAGGAAGGAAAAAAGAAAAGAAAAGAATAGCAAAAAAGGAAAGAAAGAAACTTATGTTGCCTGATCCTTAGTGGAGCAACTCCTGATCACAGTAGTTTTTTGTACTTTGTTCTCCAAGTTGCTGGTGACATCTGGAAGGTGATGCAGTGAGTAAATATTTAATTATCTAATTGAAAGTACCTAATAGCATAAATGCCTTTGCAATTAAATACTCAAAGAAAATATTGCTTATTCACCTAAGTGCCTAATTGCAGGAGCTTTTAATTACTTAATTAAAAGCTTGTACATAACTAATTACATTTGCGATAATTAAGGAAATGCCTAATATTGAAGGATATGGTTAGCTAAGTACCTATATACTTAAGTACTTATGTTCAAATCAGTTCAAATAGGCTTAAACTGAATCCATTCAACCTGATTTATTAAAACTCAAATGGATTTAAACTAGTTAAAATTGGTTTAATCTGGTTTAGACCTTTTGGGATAGATTTAATTAAGTTCAAATTAGTTTGAAGCAATTTAGATCACTTCAAGCCAAGGCAATCCAGTTTAAACAGGTTCAGCAGTATCAAACCAGTTCAGGACATTCCAAAGACAGATACAGTTACTAAAGTATTTAAGTATAAGTAATTACTTAATTGTAAGTACCTAATTTCTATGTGCATAATTAGCCAAATCCCTAATTACCTATATTACTTTGGTTGGTTGTTTTTTTTTGAGATTTATGCTCTAAGAGAACCAAAATGAAATGATTATTTTGGAGTCAAGGTACAATGTGTCAGACTAAGCCTGATCAGGCCACTATAAGTTTAGAAGGATCTACCATAGGACAGGCACAAAATGTCTGCATGAATATTTGGATTGGAGACATCTCTAAATTTGTATATCTCACCACTTCATTTTAGATACTGTTCTGCTACAGTACCGCTTTACTCACTGAAGACTTCAACTTGGGTAGTTGTGTGTCAGTGTCTCCTATATCTCATAACTGATTTCAGAATTCTTCAGAGAGACCTTGTTTCTTCTGACATTATTTCTTACATTGCTTCTTCTTACCCCCATGCAAACACTTGCCTTGTGTAATATCTTTATAAAATAGTCTTTGAGGCAAACATACATTTGGCATTTGAATAAAATGAGCAACCTATCAGATTTGCATGCTCTGTAGTAGAGTTTGAATAATCAGTTATTCAATTCAACAAAAGACCTCACTGTTTGATACCTGATTTTGCCAGGTCATCTTCAGAATCTCCTTAAGACAATTCAAATGGAAGTGATTCAGGATAATCTGGCATGACAATAGTATATTACCCATTATTCACAGGCATAAAACAATGAGGTAAGCATAATGATTCTGTAGACTTTCAGTTTTGTAGGCTACCCATACTTCTCTCTCACACTTTCAGAGGCTTCAAAATTGTGGACGTCAATCTCATCATCTATGTATACATCTCTGGAAAGTATACTGACAAGATAAATGAACTTATCCACAGCATTCAACATTTCTCTATTTGGCTAGAGTGAACATTTCCATATATGGATAGTGCGATGCTGCCTAGTGAAAAATCTCTGTTTTCTTAATTTTAATTATCAAGCCAAAATTAGCACAAGAGGCGGAGAATCAATTCTTATCTTTTACATCTCAGCTTCACTGACTGCTTTGAGTGGAAAATTATTTGTGGGAGAAAAAAAATGTCATGCACCAACTCTTCCTCCACTTTATTCTGGATTGTAGCCTTTTCAAGTTAAATAATTTTTCATTAGTGTGATAGCTGATTTGATCATTTGCATACTTGTTGAAGATATCTGAAAACATTGCTGAAAATATCATTCTAAAAACATGGGAGAAAGGATATAGACCTGCTTTGCTCTGTTGATGACTAGGAAACATAAGACCATCAGCCATCATTCAGAACCCATACAAGCATGCCATCATGGCACTGACATATAATACTGATGAACATCTCCAGACAATCAAATTTTGCCATGATTTTCCACAAACCCTCATGACAGACAGTATTAAGTTCTTCTCAGGTAGGCGACCATCTTCCAGGTGAAGGAATATCCTATTAATTAGTATTGTGGAAAAAAAAATTTCTAACACTCAGTAAGGGAATGTTACCCATAACTATCACAGTATAACCTATTTGTTTTTTTTTTTTTTTATAGATATGGACAGCATGGCATTTTCAAAGTTCTGGGGCTATGTAACCCAGAAAATTTAATGCAGCTTTTGTAGGAAATTACAAACCATTCTATTATCTTTGTCAAGAAGACCGCAAATGGGGTCAGAAAGAGTTGTGCATGATTAAAAACAACACAAGTTAACTGATTGGATAAATACCTAAGTGTCTTTTTTTCCTTAAGTACTCAAGTGACATTATTTAAATATTTAAGTACATAAAAAAATTTAAGGACATAAAAGACAAAGTGCTTTAAGAAACTCTGTTCCTAGGCAGAGCCAGGATGGCAGAATAAAGATAGGGACACACCTGAGCTCTCCCACAAACCACTTCAGTTAACTTTAAATAGTGACTATAAACAGATTTTAGAGCATAAGAACCCACAAAAAGATGGATGATGTTCAATAAAACTTAATTTTATCTGTTAGGAGTATAAGAACTATTGAGAATTAGCTATTTATTCATGTCCTACCTACATTTATATTACCTGTGACTTACACATATCTTAGCATTTGATTTGTGACTGCTACTGTCCTTTTATGTGCTCAAAGGTTTTGTTTTTAATATTAACATCATCCACCATAAATGACTCTCTCTTTTTTCTATCTTTCTCTCTCTATCTCTTTGTATGTGCCTCACATTTTTATATACACATACATATGTGTGTATATATATATACGTATGAGTATTTGCATGTAACTAAATAATTGAGATCTTCTTTTCCCATATTAAAATGTTTGAATATTCATAATTATTTTCTCACCACTAGAATCTGTTGGCATTCACTCATTAAAAATTAATGGAGGGGCAGCTAGGTGGCGCAGTGGATAGAGCACCAGCCCTGAAGTCAGGAGGACCTGAGTTCAAATCTGGTCTCAGACACATAACAGCTGTGTGACCCTGGGCAAGTCACTTAACCCCAATTGCCTCAGAAAAAAAAAATTAATGGAAAAACCTATCAATACATATCCAAAAGGCTTTGATCTCTCACCTGAGATAATAAGCCAAGACCATTATCCTTCCCTTCATCTTCTTATTTAGGAAAAGAACTCCCTGTGAATATTCAGGACAATATGAATTTCTTTATTATTATGCATATCTATGCAGTTTTAATTGCTCCTCAGCACAGAAGGTTTCCACAATTATAACTACATAGATAACAAACACATACCACTAGGGATCAAAGATAAACCTTTCCTTTCCCACTTTCCTCTCCTAAAGGAGGGATATTTCTACTTCTGTTTTGTGTTCCAAATCCCCTCAAACAATTACATTGCACCCAAATCTCAGAACATAGATTATAGGACCATTGAGACAGATGTGTACTTCTAAGACCATCAAGTCCAAGAACTTCATCTAACAGCTGAAGAAAATGAGATTCAGTTAGATTAAGGACCTTGCCAATGGCCAAACAGGTAGTAAATGTGGAAGGTGACATTTGAACCTTGTTCTTCTCATTCAGAGCCAAGGCTCTTTCCTCAGCTACGTAGATGTCTTACTAGGATAAGAAATAACAAAAAAAAACATATTATATCCCCACTAATCATCATGCTGTAGCTTCCAAAAGTTGAGAGATCATTCCTGGCACATATTGTTAATCAAGTATTCATTATGTTCTATACATTGTTCTAAAGTTTAAGAAATTCACACACAAAGGTAAAACACAGTTCTTGCTATTAAGATGTTTATATTTCAAAAGGGGGATAAACATGCACACACACACACACACACACACACACATATATATATATATATATATATAGGTATTTATGCAAACCAAGGCAGAACAAACCTTTGGTTTGGGAAAGCATTAGAGTCTGTGCAAAGACTATGTAGAAGGTGATACCTAGACTGAATACAGAAAAACAGTGGTTCTCAAGAAGTGGAGGTAAAAAGAGAAAGTACTACACCTATGAAAGAAAACTGAAACAAGGGCATATAAAGAAGTAATGAAATGCAATGTGTAAGGAAAAGCAAATAATCAGTATGACTAAATCAGATACTTTTTGCAAGGATGTGTAAGATTACAAAGTTATGAAGGGATCAGGTTATTGAGTGCTTTAAACATTAAACGGATTTTTATTTGTTCTTAGAGGTAATAGGAAGATAGTGGATTTTGCTATGTGGAACAATGATGGGGGAAATTTTCATTTTAGGAAAAAAATATTTTTGGCAGCTTGTGGAGGATGGCTTGGAGGGGAAGGAGAGACTTGAGGCTGGGAGGCCAATTAAGAAGATACTGAAACAGCCCAGGTGAAAATAATATGGATTTGAACTAGAATGATGGCTGTATGAATGGGGAGAAAGGAGCTGAGAAGTTAAAAGTGAGAAGAAGAGAGAACTTCTCAGAAGAGAAGTTAAGGATATGAAATGAAGTTAAATTTTGCCAATGAAATGAATATATCAGAACTAAAATTTATAATAGACAAAAAGGAAACTAGGAAGTCATCTTTAGGGCAGCTATACCACCACCTAAGTCCTCTAAGACTATTGCAAAGTACAAACAAAAGGTGTTGGGGGGTGAGGAAATGGGATTGAAGGTATTTGGTGTGTTAAAAGTGAGAAATCAGATAGCTATACAGCACAGTGGATAGAGTACCAGGTCTGAAGCCAGGAAGACTTATCTTTCTGAGTTTAAATCTGACCTCAGACTGTGTGTAACCCTAGGCAGATCACTTAATCCCGTTTTCCTCAGTTCCTCATCTATAAATTGATCTGGGAAATGAAATGGCAAACCATTCCAGTATTTTTACCAAGGCAGACCCAAATGGGATCACAAAATCAGACACTACTGAAGAGACTAAACAATAAAAACAAAAATAAGAAAAGGAAATAGTTTCCCAGTGGATAGCCTCAGCTTTGGTTACCTGAAACTTGACTAAATTAACACTTTCTCTCATCTACTTTGTTTCTTTATTCTTAGCTGGCATGCATCCTATCTGTTTTTTTGTTACCTTCTTATTTCCTAAACTTACTCAGTAACCATGTTTCTCTGCTAATGTTACCCTTTTGGTAAACACCATTTTAAAGGTAAATCAATCCATATATGTAGAAAGCAACATACGTAGAAAGTTTAAACTATTGAAAAGAAGGGTTCTACTTAAGAAAACCCAGGATCTGTATTATAGCTGAGGCGCTCTCTCTCTCTCTCTCTCTCTCTCTCTCTCTCTCTCTCTCTCTCTTCCTCTCCCTCTCTCTCTCTCTTCCTCTCCCTCTCTCTCTTTATGTTTTGCTGAGGCAATTGGGGTTAAGTGATTTGCCCAGTGTCACACAGGTAGGAAATGGTAAGTGTCTGAGGCCAGATTTGAACTCAGGTTGAAGCTTTATTTTCAAAGGCTATTTATATCCAATTCCTTCATCTTATGTGTTAAGAAATTGAAATACCCAATAGGTGAAGTAATTTCCCCAAGGACACAAAGCAAATTAGTGTGACAAAGGCAGATTTAATATTTGGATCTCATGACTTTTAATCATGTCACAAATAAATTTATGGTTATCTTCTCTGTTAGATCATAGATAGCAAAAAAAATAGTGAATTCTAAATACATTTATCCTTTATTTTTTTATTTCCTAAGGTTATTCTTGACCCATGTACTCAGCCCCATGGGAAAGTATTAATAAGGAAAAATATTACTTTATTACTATGCTTCATAATAAGGGGAACCAAGAGAAAAACACGACTTTAAAAATACTTTTTAAACGTGCTACTTTTTAAAATTATCAACGATAGCTTTGTGAAAAATTGTTCCAATTTCATATTCTCTTTTTAATGAACACCAAGTTACATTATCTCACTGGAGAAAAAATAAAAAGCAAAGAACTAACTGCCTTTGCAGATGAAGCATCTAACACTAGCTTAAAAAGAAAAGCCAAACAATCATCTGAGAAAAAAAGTATCTTAATATGCTATGTTGAAATAAGAGAAAAATATTTTTTCAGACATAATACATCTCTTTTAATGAACCAAACAGGCAGAAGCTGAAGACCTGAATATCTATCATAGAAGGGAAGTCAAACTTCATTTAATGTGGAAAATACAATTTTATAAAAGTCATCCTATTAAGTATATGGTCTATTTATAGATTTGAAAATATATTATTTATATAAAAATAGTGAAAGAAAAGAGACTAGGACAAATGAGAATATGTTTAAATTTTTAAAAAATGTAGATAATTTTTACTTTCTCTTATCACAGAATAAAGTCAGTATGTCAAAATGAACAAAACAGGCAGAAGCTGAAGACCTGAATATCTATCATAGAAGGGAAGTCAAACTTCATTTAATGTGGAAAATACAATTTTATAAAAGTCATCCTATTAAGTATATGGTCTATTCATAGATTTGAAAATATATTATTTGTATAAAAATAGTGAAAGAAAAGAGACTAGGACAAATGAGAATATGCTTAAATTTTAAATTAAAAAAATGTAGATAATTTTTACTTTCTCTTATCACAGAATAAAGTCAGTATGTCAAAATTTTGCACAATGTTTAGATAGACTTTTAAGAGACTTGAAAAACAGGTAATTATGAGATAACAGATTTGAATTCACACTGGATCATTTAGGGCCTTAATATGCAAAGATTACTAAACTTCATTTATTTTAAAATTCTTAATACCTGAGCAACAATCCTTTAATTTTTAACAATAAGATTGTGCTCAATTTAAAAATAGATCGTGCAATTACTGAAAATATAAAAAATTGTCTAATATATCACCAAAAATATGAAAAATATAAAAACGACTGTTCAGGGCATAAAAAAGACTTTAAACTATTAAAGCTTAAATGTATAAGAAGACTTTGTGGGCATTCAGTTTACACTTTTATGTTAGAACACTTCCATATACTCAGCATCTTTTAGGGCTCACTGGAACTTGATTTCTTTAAGAACACACTGCATCTATCCTTAACAGTACTTTCCAGTACTGATCAAACTTTCTCTCATAGCATCTCTTCTTCCATTTATCGTCTTACTAGTAACTCAATTAAAAAATAATTAAGTACAATGAGAGAAAAAAAGGAGAAGTAGGAGCAGGAGGAGGAGGAGGAAGAAGAGGAGAAGGGGAAAGGGAAGGGGAAAGGGAAAAGGAAGGGAAAGGAAAAGGGAAAGGGAAAGAGGATGAGCAACAGGAACAGTAAGGGGAAAGGGGAAAGGGAAAAGGGGAAAAAGGAAGGGGAAGGAGAATGGTGAAGGGAAGGGGAAGGGAAAGAGAAAAGGAAGAGGAAGGAAAAGGGAAAGAAAAAGGGAGAAGGGGGAAGGAGGAAAAGGAAAGAGGATAGGAGAAGAAAAAAGGAGGAAGGGAGAAGGAGAAGGGATGAGAGGGAAGAAGAAAAGGGGAAAGGGAAGAAGAAAACGGGAAGGGGGAAGAAGGAAAAGAGAAAAGGAAGAAGAAATGAAGGATATTCCTGGCTCTAAAAGACATTTATAATTTAATAGTAGAAGACAATACTCAAAATGAAGACATTCTCAATGGAGAACAGCATGGTGGTAGTATCAGAGAAACTTTAAAGTAGAGCAATTAGATGAGAAATACAATATATTAAGCTGACCTCCATCTTTATTTTATTTTATTTTTATTTTTATTTATTAAACTTTTTTATTTATAGAACATATTAGTGATTTTTCAACACTGACTTTTGCAAAACTTTCTGTTCCAAATTTTTTTCTTCTTCCCCCAACTCCCTCCCCAGATGGTAGGTAGTCTAATACATGTTAAATATGTTACAATTTTTGATAAATCCAACATATGTATACATATCTATATAGTTACCTTGCAGCACCAGAAAAATCAGATCTAGAAACAGAAAGGAAAAAAAAAACCTAAGAAGGAAAAAATGCAAGCAAACATCAACAGAAAGAATGAAAATGCTAGGTTTTGGTCCACATTGTTCCCACAGGCCTCTCTCTGGATGTATATGACTCTCTTCATCACTGAAGAATTGGAACTGGTTTGAATCACCTCATTGTTGAAGAGAACCATGTACATCAGAATTGATCACTGTATAGTCTTATTTTTGCCATGGATAATGATCTCCTAGTTCTGCTGATTTCACTAATCATCAATTCATGCAACTCTCTTCAGGCATCTCTGAAATAATCTTGTTGGTTGTTTCTTACAGAACAATAATATTCCATAACATTCATATACCATACCCTATTCAGTCATTCTCCAATTGATGGGCATCCATACAGTTTCCAGTTTCTTAACACTACAAAAAGGGCTGCCACAAACATTCTTGCAAATGTGAGTCCCTTTCCCTCCTTTAAGATCTCTTTGGGATATAAGCCCAATAGAAATACTGCTGAGTCAAAGGGTATGCACATTTTGATAACTTTTTGAGCACAGTTCCAAATTGCTCTCCAGAATGGTTGGATCCCTTCACAATTCCACCAACAATGTATGCGTCCCAGTTTTCCTACATCCCTTCCAACATTCCTCATTTATTTGTCCTGTCATCTTAGCCATTCTGAGGGGTGTGCAATGGTATCTCAAAGTTGTCTTAATTTGCATTTCTCTGATCAATAGTGATTTGGAGCATCTTTTCATATGACTAGAAATAGTTTCAATTTCTTCATGTGAAAATTGTTCATATCCTTTGACCATTTATCAATTAAAGAATGGCTTGAATTCTTATAAATTCAAGTTAATTCTCCATATATTTTAGGAATGAGGCCTTTGTCAGAAAGTTAGAATGCAAAATGTTTATTGCTTTGCTTCTCATCTTGTCTGCATTAGTTTTGTTTGTACAAAAGCCATTTAACTTGATACAATCAAAATTATCTATTTTGTGATCAGATATGATCTCTAGTGTTCTTTCGTCATGAATTCGTTCCCCCTCCACAGATTTGAGAGGGAAACTATCCTATGTTCTTCTAATTTGTTTATAATGGAATCCTTTATATCTAGATCATGCACACATTTTGATCTTGTCTTGGTAAAAGGTATTAGGTGTGGGTCAATGCCTAGTTTCTGCTATACTAGATTCCAATTTTCCCAGCAATTTTTGTCAAATAGTGAGTTTTTTTATCCCCAAAGCTGGGGTCTTTGGGTTTGTCAAATACCAGATTGCTTTAGTCATTGACTATTTTGTCCTGGGAACCTAACCTGTTCCACTGATTTTCATGACTGCTGCTTTATAATATAGTTTTAGATCTGGTGCAGCTAGGCCACTTTCATTTGATTTTTTTTTTCATTAATTCCCTTGAAATTCTTGGTCTTTGCTCTTTTAGATAATTTTTTTTTTTTTTTTTTTTTTTGCTTTTTGCTGAGGCAATTCGGGTTAAGTGACTTGCCCAGGGTTACACAGCCAGGGAACGTTAAGTGTCTCAGATCAGATTTCAACTCAGGTCCTCCTGACTTCAGGGCTGGTGCTGTATCCACTGCGCCACCTAGCTGCCCCATCCAGATGAATTTTGTTGTCATTCTTTCTAGGTCAGTAAAATAATTTCTTGGGAGTTTGATTGGTATACACTAAATAAATAGATTAGTTTAGGTAGTATTGCCATCGTTATTATATTTACTCGACCTATCCAAGAGCACTTGATATTTTTCCAATTGTATAGATCTGACTTCATTTATGTGGAAAGTGTTTTGTAGCTTTGCTCATATAGTTCCTGACTTTCCCTTGGCAGATAGATTCCCAAATATTTCATACTATTGAGTTATTTTTTTTTTATTTTAAATGGAATTTCTCTTTGTATCTCTTGTTGGATTTTGTTAGTGATGCATAAAATGATGATTTATGTGGATTTATTTTGCATCCCACAACTCTGCTAAAGTTGTAGATTATTTCTAATAGTTTTTAGTTAATTCTCTAGGGTTCTGTAAGTATACCATCATATCATCTGCAAAGAGTGATAATTTGATTTCCTCATGACCTACTCTAATTCCTTTAATCTCTTTTTCTTCTCTTATTGCCAAGGTTAGCATTTGTAATACAATATTGAATAGTAATGGTGATAGTGGACAACCTTGTTTCACCTCTAATCTTATTAAGAATGGTTGCAACTTATCTCCATTACATATGATGCTAGCTGATGGTTTTAAATAGATGCTACTGACTATTGTAAGGAAAAGTCCATTCATTCCTATACTCTCTAGTGTTTTTTAATAGGAATGGATGTTGGATTTTATGAAATGCTTGTTCTGAATCTATTGAGATAATCATATGTTTTTGTTCATTTGGTTATTGATAAAGTCGATTATGCTAATAATTTTCCTAATAATTAATCATACCTGCATTCCTAGTATAAATCCTGCTTGGTCATGGTGTATTATCCTAAGAATGATTTTCTGTAATATCTTTGCTAATATTTTATGTAAGACTTTTGCATCAATATTCATTAGGGAGATTGGTCTGTAATTTTCTTTCCCTGTTTTCATCCTACCTGGTTTAGGTATCAATACCATGTCTATGTCACAAAAGGAATTTCGTAGGAGTCCTTCATTCCTTATTTTTAAAAATATTTTATATAGTATTGGAGTTAATTGTTCTTTAAATGTTTGATAGAGTTCACATGTAAATCCATCTGGTCCTCAGAATTTTTTCTTAGGGAGAAGATTAATAGTTTGTTCTAAGTATTTTTCTAAAATGGGACTATTTAAGTAATTTATTTACTCTTGTGTTAATCTGGGCAATCTATATTTTTTGTAGGTATTCCTCCATTTCACTTAGGTTACAAAATTTATTGCCATAAAGTTGGGCAAAAAAACCTCTTAATTATTGCTCTAATTTCCTCTTGATTGGTGGAAACGTCTCCCTTTTCATTTTTGAGACTAACAATTTGATTTTCCTCTTTCCTTTTTCCAATAAAATTAACTAGAGGTTTATCTATTTTGTTGGTTTTTCATAAAATCAATTTTTAGTTTGATTTATTAATTCAATAGTTATTTTTACTTTTGATTTTATTAATCTCTCCTTTTATTTTTTAGGATTTTAAGTTGGTATTTGATTGGGGGCTTTTAATTTGTTCTTTTTCTAGCTTCTTTAGTTGCAAGCCTGATTCATTGATTTTCTCTTTCTATATTTTATGCATGTAAACATCTAGTGATATAAAATTTCCCCTTATTACTCCTTTGGATGCATCCCACAAATTTTGGTATTTTGTCTCATTATTGTCATTCTTTTGGATGAAATTATTAATTGTGTCAATTATTTGCTATTTCACCAATTCATTCTTTAAGAAGAGATCCTTTGTAATGCTGAATCATCCCAGTTTTGTAGGTATCAGATGAGTAAAATTTTTATTGAGGATTATATAAAAATAATAATCCAGGGTTTTTCTTTTTCTTTCATAGTTATACTTTTAAAATGGTGATATTTTAGGTTTCAATTACCATTAGATACTTTCTTCTTGTATATTAAGTATTTGTTTAATCAAATATAAAAAAAAGGCAAATAAATTTAATCCTTGCTATGTAAAGGAAAGGAATTTTCAAATTCTTTCTACATTACATACCAAGTTCTACCTTCAAATATTGTAGTGTGTTACATATATCATGCCCATGATACTCTTTTTTTTTTCAATTTTCATGACCCAAAACATGAGTTTTAATTAAAATACCTTTAGAGTAAATTTGAAATAAGGAGCATTTTGAGAAAGAAATGTAAGGAATTATATAATAGTCCTATAAGAAAGTTTGTTTTACATTGCACTTTATTTCCTCCTTTAAAACTGAGAAACATAATTCTATCCATCATACAGTCTTCAAGCAAAGAAATTAGAAATTATTGTCAACAAATAGAACTTTAGTTTCTACTAAGTTTTGGAGGTTTAAGATCTGACTTTGAATTCTACTTCTGTTACTTATTGTATATGTAATCTTGGAAAGTAATTTTCACTTTCTAAAATCTCTGCATCCTCCTCTATAAAGTAAGGGATTTGAACTAGATTGTATCTAAGGTCAGTTCTTCCAGATTTAAATAGTATGTTTTTGTCACTCAATTCCAGTATAACTGAAGGAAGAACCTAGGAAAGAAATTCTACTTTGAAAATCTTGAGCTCTTTGGGATGAAGCAAAAGACAAAAAGTTCAGTTTTCATAATTATATATTTTTTAATTTTATGAAAAAAGAATAGCAGCAGTCATCAAAATCATTTGGTACTAGTTAAGAAATAGAGTAGTCGTTCAGTGGCATAGGATAGAATCACAGGACAAACTAGGCAATAACTATAGCAATTTAGTGTTTGATAAACCCAAAGACCCCAGCTTCTGGATTAAGTACTCATTATTTGACAAAAACTGCTGGGAAAATTGGAAAGTAGTGTGGAAGAAATTAGGGCTTGACCCACACCTAACACCACATACCAAGATAAGATCTAAATAGGTTCATGATCTGGATAAAAAGAGAGATATTATAAGTAAATTAGAGGAAAGTAGTATAATTTACCTCTCAGACCTGTGGAGATGGAATAAATTTATGTCCAAAGAAGAAGTGGAACTCTTAATTGAACATCAGATAGATAATTTTGACTCTATTAAATTAAAAAGTTTTTGTACAAACAAAACCAATGCAGTCAAGATTAGGAGGGAATCAATAAATTGGGAAATCATCTTTACATTTAAGGGTTCTGATAAAGGTCTCATTTCTAAAATATATAGAGAATTATATCATGTTTATGAGAATCCAAGCCATTTTCCATTTGATAAATGGTCAAAGGATATGAACATACAATTTTCAGAGGACGAAATTAAAACTATTTGTAGTCATATGAAAAGGTGCTCCAAATCACTATTGATCAGAGAAATGCAAATTAAGACAACTCTGAGGTACCACTACACACCTGTCAGATTGGCTAAAATGACAGGAAAAGATAATGATGAATGTTGAAGGGGATGTGGGAAGGCTGGGACACTGATGCATTGTTGGTGGAACTGTGAACAGATCCAGCCATTCTGTAAAGCAATTTGGAACTATGCTCAAAAAGTTATCAAACTGCATACCCTTTGACCTAGCAGTGTTTCTATTGGGCTTATATCCCAAAGAGATCTTAGAGGAGGGAAAGGGACCCACATGTGCAAGAATGTTTGTGGCAGCCCTTTTTGTAGTGGCTACAAACTGGAAACCAAATGGATGCTCATCAATTGGAGAGTGGCTGAATAAATTATGGTATATGGATGTTATGGAATATTATTGTTCTGTGAGAAACTACCAGCAGGATGATTTCAGAAAGGCCTGGAGAGACTTGCATGAACTGATGCTGAGCAAAAGGAGCAGAACCAGGAGATCATTTTACATGGCCACAACAATACTATATGATGATCAATTCTGATGGACATGGCTCTCTTGAACAATAAAATGTTTCAAATCAGTTCCAATTGTTCAGTGAAGAAAGCCATATACATCCAGAGAGAGGGATGTGAAATGTGGACCACAACATAACATTTTCATGCTCTCTATCGATGTTTGTTTGCATTGTGTTTCTTTTCTCTGATTTTTCTTTCTTGTAGATATGATTTTTCTTGCACAAAAATGATGTGTGGAAATATCTATACATATATTCGATTTGTCAAGTATTTTAACATAATTAACATGTAGTGGATATCCTGCCATCTAGTGGAGGGGTGGGGAGTAAGGGGGGGAAATTTGCAACAGAAAGCTTTCTAAGGGTTAATGTTGAAGAATTAGCCATACATATGCTTTTGCAAATAAAAAGATTTAATAAAAATAAAAATTTAAAAAAGAATAGCACATAAATCTATAACATTAACCACAAGTTAGCATTTTACGCATAGTCAAGCAGAGGTAACATTACTTTAAGAGACAATCCAAACATGTGATTGCTTTATTGTTTTTGAACATGAAGAGAATTAGGAAATATAAGAAAATGGGAATGAATCCTAGGGGAGGGAAAAACATACCAGGAGGAAAGGACAACAACAATGACTTGTAAATAAAGAAGTAAAAAAAAAATGTTTGTTTATTGCCATTATTCTCTCCAATGGTAAAAACAGAACAACAACAACAACAGCAAAAACCAAAGGCATCTGTGCAGTTGCACATCACTGAAAAGTAATCACAATAATCTAATAACAGGCTTAGAAACATGTTCCAGAGAATTTAAAATTCAGTTAATCTAATGTTAATTTAAAGACTTGCATAACATAAACTGTTGCAATCAATAGCTATGCTATTAGATTTCTTTGTGCTTTTTGAATTTTAAAAATATCCAATAGTTCAGACAACTTTTGAAACCATAAGAAACATGTAAACTCCAGCCACCAAAAAGCAAAACAAAACAAAACAACTTGTTATTTCTGACAGAGATTTCTGTATTGTGTTGTTATACTTTCTTTGTAATAGTGGCCAATACTGATGTATCAATAATCAACAAATAGATGGAAAGATGTCTTTCAATTTCTCTTGGATGAAATCTGAAAAAGAGTAAGTTCCCTTAAATAAAAATTAAATTAACATTTCAGGAAATTTAATGAAAATTTGCATTCAGAATTTTTTAAACATATCCAAGGATTCTCATAATATATATGCTAAGGGTAACAAAATAATGGAGAAAGTTGCCTATGTATGAAAGCATATCTTTTCAGAGCCTCATAATACAAAAAGCTGAACCAAAACCCCTTAAGGACAAATAATTCCACTGAATATAAGGATCAGAATGTGAAATATATGTGGAATAGTTTCAGCAGTCCTAAGTAATTGAGAATTACTAACATTAATATTTAGACACCAGTCTTCCTGTAAAAAAAAGTTTTCCTGATGTGATATACTCCTTAGAGGAAAAAAAAAGAAATTCTACAAAAGCTTAAATATAGTACTTGAAGACCAAATACAATGAACTCTTGGACAGTGAAAGTTTGAGATGATATAGCACTTGCTTAGCAGACACAAAGATTGTTCCTGTTTCCTAAGGGAATTTCCAGATTGTCTCACTGACTATTTCAGATGTTTATGTTTCTATATTTGTTCCATTGGCTTCTTTGAATCTTTGGAGCCTCATGTCAAATATGATGTGGAATTGAAATAAAATTTTATTCCCTATATTCATATTCTATATTGAGAGACTCACAGGATTTGAGGTTCTGGTATCCACATCTGGAGAATACTACATATGTGTTTTAATCAAATATTATTGTGGAGCTTTCCCAGGAATAAAAATCAAGAGTAAAGACAATGAGCCAAAGAGAAAAATGAGTCAGACAACTAGGATTCTTTGAAGATGGCTATCTCTCATTAAAAATGGGAAGAAACTATGATGTTGGGTGGGCTTCATAAATGATGAAACTTACAAACTTTGGAAGTGCTCTAGGAAATACAATTTTTATTATCCCTATTTTATGAGTAAGCAATCTTAGAATTGAGAAGTACCTTTTTCCAAAGAAACAAGGCACAGAACTGACATTTTTAATGGAGATCTTATACATCTAGTGTCAGTTTTCTTTCCACTGAATTAACAATTTTTAAAACATCATGTATTTTTCTGGAGATGGAGCCAAGATGGCAGGGAGCAGACATGACTCTCTGCAATCTCCTCTAAGCTTCTCACAAACTAACAGCAGATTAATTCTCTAAACTAATTTTGAAGTCAAAGAATCCACAAATATTTAGAGTATAACACTCCAAATCCAGAGCACTTCCAACACTTCCAAAGTATCCAGAAGATATATCTTGGAAGAACTTCAGAACAAGTATGTTTCAATCAGGCAGGAGGTCAGTCTACCAAACCCAGACCATAGCACAGGGAACCCAGTGCAAGGAGCTGGAAGGGACAGTAAGAACATTGTAGCTTCCATGCACCTGGGAATCTTCTGTGAGCCTTTTAGACCATTCTGTCCTGGATGCAGCAGGTGGTTTGGAAGATTTGCCTTTTGTAAAAGACAAATTGGAAACCACTAAGCTTGGGAAGAACACTGGACCTAGCTGCCATTACCCAGTACTGGAAATCAATCAGCAGAACTGTCCCAGGGCAAATTAAAACCACTGTTGCTGCTTTTCATTGAACAGACCTAAGCCTTAACAAAAGAACTCTCACCACAGACAGCTTTTATGGAGAGAGAGAACAGATCTCAAATCCTGAGGTTCCTAAAGGTAAAGCAACTCAAGAAGAAGCCCCAAAGAGAGACATGAGCTGCCCCCCATTTCACAAAGTTTCTTTGAAGATTGCAGAAAGGATTTTAAAATAGAAGTAGAAGAAAAATGGGGAAATGAAATGAGATCATTGCAAGAAGGAATGGAAAAAATGGGAAAAGAATGCAATGAACAAAAATAATTAATTGGCCAATTGCAAAAACAGTTAAAAAAATAGTAACAAGAAAATGATACATTAAAAATTAGAATTGAACAAATGAAGTCAATAACACAATAAGACTTCAAAAATCAGTCAAACAAAAACAAAACAAATGAAAAAAATAGAAGAAAACATGATATATCTCCTAGGAAAAACAACTGACTGGGAAAATAAATCTAGGAGAGACAATCTAAGAATTACTGGACTTCCTGAAAGCCATGATGAAAAAAAGAACTTAAACATTATCTTACAGGAAATCATAAAAGAAATGTGTCCTGATATTTTAGAATCAGAAGGTAAAAGAGCCATTGAAAGAATCCACCAATCCCCTCCTGAAAGAGAACCCAAAATTAAATCCCCAAGCTATATCATGGCTAAATTTCAGAATTATCATACCAAGGAAAAGATATTGCAAGCAGCCAGAAAGAAACAATTTAAATACCGAAGAGCCACAATTAAAATTACCCAGGACCTTGCAGCTTCCACCTTAAAGAATTGAAGGGCCTGGAATCTGATATTCTGAAAAGCAAAGGAACTGGGGTTACAGCCAAGAATAAACTATCCAGATAAAATGAGCATTATCTTTCAGGGAAGAAGATAGATATTCAATGATATATTTGAATTTCACCTATTTCTCATGAAAAGACCAAACTGAACAAAAATTTGATCTTCAAACACAGAACTCAGAAGCATAACAAGGTAAAAGGAAAAAAAAACTCTTGAGAACTATATTTCTGTTATAAGTATATTTAGAGATATAGATAGAGATTTATTGTGGGTATAATTTGATTTTATTATAATAATATGAAATAGGAACTAGAGGTGGGAAGGGGATCATACTGGAAGAAGAGAAGAAAGGAAGTAAAATAAGGGTATTTACATCTCACAAAGAGGCAAGAGAACATATTATAATTGAGGGAAAGAAAGGAGGGGGGTGAGCATTGTGTGAATCTTACTCTCATCAGATTTGGCTCTAAGAGAGAATATCAGACATATTTGGTATCACAAAGAAACTTGTCTTACCTTATAGAGAAATAGGAGGGAAAGGGAAAGAGAAAGGGAAAACAGAAGAATTAGGGGAAAGATGTAAAAAAGGGAGAGGGGCTCTAAAGGGAGAAGACTGTTTGAGGAAGGTGGTCATCAAAAGCAAAATACTGGGAAGAAGGGAAGGGGATAGGAAAGAGAAAAGCATATCCTAGGGTAAATAAGATGGCAGGAAATACAGAATTAGTTGTTCTAACTGTGAATGTGAATGGGATGAACTCCCCCATGAAATGGAAGCAGATAGGAGACTGAATTTAAAGCCAGAATCCTACAATATGTTGTTTACAAGAAACACATTTAAAGCATAGTAATACATACAGAGTGCAGGTAAATGGCTGAAGTAGAATCTACTATGCTTCAGGTAAACAAAAAACAAACAAACAAACAAAAAAAGCAGGGGTAATAATCCTGACCTCAGATCAAGTAAAAGCAAAGATAGATCTAATTAAAAGAGATAAGGAAGGAAACTATATCTTACTAAAGGGCACCATAGATAGTGAAGCAATATCAGTACTAAACATATATGCATCAAGTGGTATGGCATGGAAATTCCTAGAGGAGAAGTTAAGAGAGATGCAAGAAGAAATAGACAGCAAAACTATACTACTGGAGGATCCCAACGTTGCTCTCTCATAACTAGATAAATCAAACCACAAAATAAATAAGAAAGAAGTTTAGGAAGTAAAAAGAATAGAAAAGTTATGTATGATAGATCTTTGGTGCAAATTAAATGGAGATAGAAAAGAGTTTATTTTTTTTCTCTGTGGTTCATGGAACTTATATAAAAATTGATGATGCATTAGGGCAAAAACCTTCAAAGTCAAATACAGAAAGGCAGAAATAGTAAGTGCAGTTTTTCAGATTATGATGCAATAAAAATCATATTCAATATAAGGCCAGGAGAAAATAGATCAAAAAGTAATTGGAAACTAAATAATCTGATCCTAAAGGATGAATGAGTGAAACAGCAAATAATAGACACAATTAATAATTTCATCTAAGAGAATAACAATAATGAAACAACATACCAAAATTTGGGGGATGTAGCCAAAGCAATCAATAGGGGAAATTTTATATCTCTAAGTGATTGCTTTCATAAAATAAAGAAAAAGAAAATCAATGATTTGGGCTTGTAACTAAAAAAAGCTAAAAAAAGAACAAATTAAAACCCCCAATCAAATACTAAACTTGAAATTCTAAAAATAAAAGAAAAGATCAATAAAATGAAAGTTAAAAAAACTATTGAATTAATAAAGAAAACTAAAAGTTGTTTTTATGAAAAAACCCAACAAAATAGATAAACCTTTACTTAATTTGATTACAAAAAGGAAAGGGGAAAATCAAATTGTTAGTCTCAAAAATAAAAGGGAGAACTTTCCACCAATGAAAAGGAAATAGAGTAATAATTAGGAATTACTTTGCCCAACTTTTTGCCAATAAATCTGATAACCTAAAAATATAGATTGTCCAGATTAACAGAAGAGGAAATAAATTACTTAAATAGTCTCATTTCAGAAAAAATAAATAGAACAGCAGTTCTAAATGTGTAAGGTGAAGTTCAATTTTGAATTTCATACTTTGATAATGATATATGTTAACTGGATAATATTCAGATGCTGACAAATAGAATAATGGAAGATATCTTAAATCCATTTCCTATGAGGAATCATTGAACAAACTATTGAAACAACAAGGATAATATGAGAAAATGATTGTCATGTTTATGTATTAGAAGTACTTTCAATTGAATGAGGTATTAGACTTGTATTATAGTGTGGGGATGTGCTCACTCATTTTCCCCCAGGACTGTGTCTCAACAACACAATTGGGATTACTATCCTTTATTAACAGTAAGATGACTCCCCACACTGTCTAGAATGTGAAAATTATTGTGGCTAGAGCTGAGACAACTTCTCAGTATAGCTAACCCAAAGACTCACCCATTTGGTGTTTCAGCAGAGCTAGTCTAGAGTTATTTCTACTTCATGAGGCCAAACCTACATCTTGGTATCTTTCTTTGGATCTTCTCCAGTTGTCCCCAGAAGACATTATTCTGCCCAAAATCTTTTTTATTTTTATCTGTTCTATGTTTTATGATGACAGAATCAGGAGCAAAGGTTGTGAAGAAAGAAACAGATTTGATGTCAAGAAAAACTTTACATTTAGATTGGCTGAAAATGGGCTACCATAAAAAGCCCCCCCCCTTTGGAAAATCTTCAAAGAGATAATAGTCACTTTTTAGGTATTTTAAAATGGAAGTTTATTTTAGGTATGAGTAATATTACATGATTGCCGAAATCTCTTCCAACATTTAAATTCTATGAGTCTATGATAAGAGCAACAAAAATAACATCAAGATTACAGAGTGGAATATAAATCTAAGGAAGAGAGCTTAAAAGAGATAATGGTGATGGAGTTCAATTCTACAAAGTAGAAAAAGTCAAGTCTACAAAGTTAAAAAAAGTTTGAGAACAAAGAAAATATTTTTGGATTTGACAAATAAGAGAACTTTGGTAATTTGAAAAATTTGTTTAAATAACCAGGTTAGAAATAAAAATACAAGGATGAGTAAGAAGAGGAAGTGGAAGTATCAGGACAGTGTCTCTCATATCCTTAATTTAAAAGGAATAGATTGTCTAATTTGAAAGATAGAATCCCAGGTATTCAGATTCTACAGGGAAAGTCAAACCAATAGGGATAGGAAAATTTCATAAATGAAGTTGTGATGACAAAAGTCAAATAATTGTGTGTGTGTGTGTGTGTTCTCCCTAAAGAGATATGTGGAGAAGATTCTGGGAAGATGACAAAGTAGGTAAAAAATAATTCTAAGCAATGCAGATTTCTTATACAAACAAGAAAAAATAATGCCTCAGGATGAACATAGAATAGATAAAAATAAAAAAAGATTTTGGGCAGAACAATGTCTTCTGGGTACAACTGGAGAAGATCCAAAGAAAGATACCAAGATGTAGGTTTGGCCTCATGAAGTAGAAATAACTCCAGACTAGCTCTGCTGAAACACCAAATGGGTGAGTCTTTGGGTTAGCTGTACTGGGAAGTTGTCTCAGATCTAGCCACAATAATTTTCACATCCTAGACAGTATGGGGAGTCAGCTTACTGTTAATAAAGGATAGTAATCCCAATTGTATTGTTGAGACACAGTCCTGGGGGAAAATGAGTGAGCACATCCCCACACTATAAGCACTTACAAGACCGCAAAATTCTTGTTTTTCAGTTCAAGACCAGAAGGGAGAGCTGAAGAAGAATCTCAGGCCAGAGGCACCAGCCTCTACCCAGAATTAGAGGCAATTATAATAATAAGTTGTTATATATATATATATTTAAATAAACAGGCAAAGGAGAAAGAATATAATTATGGAATATTACTATGAAAATTCACAAGATCAGGATTCATCTTCAAAGGAGGATACTGAAGAAATAAAACCAAAATAAACAAACAATTCCCTCTATCCACAAAAAATAAAGTCAAATGGTAACCTGGCCAAAAAGAATCCATAGTACTCAAAAAAGACTTTAAAAATCAAATGAGACTGAGGAAGAATTTTTTAAAATAACAATCCAAAAAAACCCCAAAAGATTATGAAAACAAACTCAACCTACTGTAAAAAGGAAATTAAAAATATTAAGAATGAAAAATAGAATATATAATATCTCATAAGAAAAACACCACATTTGGAAAAAGATAAAGAAAAATAGTTGGACTACCTAAAAGCTACAATTAAAAAAAGACTCGATACAATAATACAAGAAATAATTACAGAAAAAAATGTTCTGAAATTTAGAATGAGAGAAAATTAGAAATATAACAGTAAAAATCCATCAAATATTCCCTAAAAGGGATTCTATAAAGAATATATATAGGAATATTGAAGTTAAATTCTGACATCCCTGTGTCAAAGAGAAAATCTTATGAGTAACCAAAAAAAAAATCAAACATGGTGGAGATACAATTAAAATCACACAAGATCTAGCAGGAGCTACATTAAAAAATCACGTCTTAAAACATTATATATTAAAGAGCTTTTTAATTAGGTTGTGACCAAAATATCATACTCAGTTAAATTAAAAGTTAAGTATAATCCTGAATGGGGGAAAAGGATATTAGATAAATTGTCAGACTTTTAGAATTTGGTTACAAAAAGATCTGAACTTAATAAAAATTTTGACATATAAGATCCAAGAGAAATATAAGGTAAACATCAAAAGCTAATTACAAGGGAATCAATAAGGAAAATTTTATTTTTTACATGTGAAAATGTAAGCCATATGTCTAAGGTTGTCATTAGTGATAGGTTAGTTTGAAAGAAAGAAAGTTTGGGATAGAGCTGAGTACGTGATTCTAAAAAGGAAACCATGTAGGAAAAAATAAAAAAAAACAGGAATTATCTTATTATACAAATGAGGTATGAGAGGAAGAACTGACACAGAGAGATTAGATGAGGAGAAGAGCTGGTAGTTCTGGAACCCTATTCTCCTTGGGAATAGGTTAAATAGGGGAAAATATATTTATATCTAGAAGTACACATGTCTTTTAAATTCTGAAAGAAATAAAGGGGAAAGGAATAGAAGAGGAGCAGAGGAAAAGGGAGGAATTTTTAGTGGGAACCTTACTTTAGTATGTATAAATGACAGATGAAAGGGAAAGGAACAGCAGAAGAATAAAAAAAAGCATATTTCTGTAATAATACTGTCAAGAAAACTAAAAACCCAACAAACCTAAGTTAGAAAGTAACAAAAATAAAAACAAAGAGTAAAGTTATATTTGGGAAAGTTGCATTAAAAAGAAAAACAAAGAAGAGACACTAAAGGTGTTGAAGGTAGATGCAAAGACAAAAGTATATTATTCTTCTTTTGCTTCTATTTTTCTAACACCAAGCTTCATCTTCAGACTAGGAAGGATACAACAAAATTCACATTCATGAAGATGAAATACCAAATAATTCAGGAGATGGTGAGAGAATATATGTACTTACTGAGATCAAGTTGACACTCTTAGATGAACTGCATATTGTAAGTACTAAAAGAAAATAGATATGTGGATGATGAGACACCTGATCTGTGAAAAGCATAAAGAACTCAAACTCCAATAAACCTCATGAAAAGATGCTCAAAATCATCAAAAATTAGAGAAATTAAAATTAAAGCAACTCAATTTCAACCTCACATTAACTAAATTGTCAAAGTTGGCAAAAAAGACAAATGTTGAAAGGGATTCAATAAAATGAAATTTGATGCATAGTTAGTTGGTGGAGTTGTGAAATGATACTGTCATTCTGGAAAGTAATTTGGAATTGTGCCTCCAAAATAACTACCTGTGTGAACTCTTTGACCTAGTGCAAACAGCTAAGATCACTATATCCTAAGGAGATTAAAAAAAAAAAGAGAATGGCCTTTTATGTTACAAATGTATATATATTATGATATATTAATTCAAGTAATGTGATTATATTGTAAGAATAAAAAATAGGAAGACTTGTATGAACTGAATCAGAGTGAAGTGAGCAGAACTAGAACTATTTGTACTATAACATCAACACTTGGGAAACACATAATTTTGATTTTAGAGGACCAATGAGTAAAAATGTTATCTATCTCCTGACAGAAAGTGGATGGACTGATATGCAGAAGGAAACAAATATCTTTGGACACAGCCAATATGCACGCTAATTTTGTTTGTATTTTTTTGTTATAAAGGTTTGTTCCTCCCCCTTCCCCCCCCTGCAAGAGTAAAGGGGAGGAACAGGAGAGAGAAAAAATGCATGATAATTGAAAACTAAAAAGAAACTAGAAGAAATGAAAAAGTGCAATTGAAAAAAAGAAAGAAAATATTTTTTTTCCAATTTTTAAAGGGTTGCTCCAAATCAAGCATTTGCTTCAAATTAAATGTGAGAACACACTACTTTTAATGTATTATGATAAGCTTTATACCCTGAATTTTAGAAAGTACAATGAAAAATTAACTTGTATCCCCAAAATGACAATCAGGATAATCAGGGAACTTAAAATCATATAACAAAGATCAGTTGAAGGAAATAGTGTTATTTAGCATAGATAAAAAAAGGGTTTGTGGTAACTGACAAATTATTTGTAATTCTATAGCAGATGTGTGGTGCAGTAGACAAAGTGTTGGGCCTGGAATCAGAAATATTCTTCTTTCTGAGATTCAATCCAAGCTCAAACATTTACTAGTTTTATGACCTTAGGCAAATCACTGAAACCTGTTTACCTCAGTTTCCTTATGTGTAAAGTGAGCTGAAAAAGGAAATGACAAAGTACTTTAGTATTTTTGCCAAGAAAACTCCAAAAGAGGTCATGAAGAATTAAAAGTAACTGAAAAATGACCAAATAATGCCAACAACAAACTATATAAAAAAGAATTAACTTGTTCTGCTTGGTTCTACAAGGAGGGATTAGAATAGAAAAATATTAAAACTATTTAGATTTCAGCTCAAACTAAGGAAAAATCAAATGACTGGAGCTGTGTAAAACTGGAATGAATTAATTCACAATACAATGAGTTCCATACCACTGTAGGTCCAGGATAGGAATTGTGCACAATGTGTCAATTATGTTGTTGAAAAGATTTCCATTTGGGACTTTTCTGAATTTGATGCATTTTGAGATCCATTGTCCTTCCAGAGATTCTATCATGTATGTTGTCCAGGAAATGCTGCTATCGAAACTGGCTTTCAATGATATACCTATAAAAATTTCACTGTCTCATTAACAATGTCCTTTCTTTGAAAGTTCATGAAATCTATCAATCTACCCACATAGTACGCAATATGTGATAATGTCACCACCTACTTTTTTTTTTGGTAAAAATATGCATCAGTATACTTACTGTAGGTGGATTAATGATTATATCTAATTTCATAATTTACAGGGGGAAAAATCTTATATATGCACTTCTAATCACCATAAATGACATGATAATACTCAAAGAAGAACAAACATATCATTCATCTACAGGCATGTTCTTATGCAGAAACCATGACTCATGGCAGCTGTCTCCCACTCTGGCTACCAGCCCACTCCATGACACCAACATAGGCAGGAAACACATTTCTTTTCAGTTAAAGTCTAACATTTACTTTTCACTAAAAATAAATGTAACTATAACTTTTAATTTTCTAACAATTCCCATCCATCTATATATTAAGAATAAAACAATGAAACTAAATTAGATTTTGTTAAATGATATAAACTGTTTGGTTCAAATGAGAAAAGTAATGTTTATATCACCGGCAGCCTTCACTCTTTCTTAATTCAGTTTTCCTACTTTGTTCAGGTGATGCTAAGTGAAGACTTATTGTTCATTTTCATTTATCTGCTTATTTTACAATTATGATAATATCTGACTGATTTGAGGTTTGCAGCATGCTTTTACATATACTATCCTATTTTATCCCGACTTTTGAGGTAAATATTGTTATTTCCATTTTTATAAATTAAGGCATATAAAGGTTAAGTAATTTTCCTAACATCATACAACTAGTTGGTTAATACCAAGGGTCAGATTTGAACTCAGACCAATTTCAATAGTCTTTGCATATACTATATCTTAATATGGTCAAAAAAGGAAGCAGCATTAGAGCTCAATTGAAAAGTGTAAGCAATTTTCATAAACAACCAATGTCTAAAATCAGCAGATTTTTTTAGACTAAATATTTTATATTTTAGTGACCAGAATATATTCCTGTGGCATTTAAAAATGGATTGATGACTCAGTTTATCTCTATTTTCTGAAAGATAAGAATCATTCAGACTTATAGGAATGGCATACAAAAATGGACTAACAGCAGTGAAATCATTCAGAGTGAGAATAACATTGTGTTGCCTTAGACAATTTTAGAGAGAATATCTTTCTTATTACTTATTATTAAGTTAGCCTACAATTAGATTAGTAAATAACCAAATACTATGATGTAGGATATAATTGGCTGAGTCATGTAACAAAAGAGGGTATAGACAAGTTCGTTGAATTCTGTAAGAAATTTATACCAAGTAGACAAAGTAAATGAACTTATTTCAGATAAAAATTTTCAAGGATCTGTAATTTCACTTTTTCACCAGTGAACATCAAAACCACCTTTAAGTTTCAGGGATATAATAAAGATTTTCTATTATAAAAACCAAAATCTTTCTCTTTTGTCAACCACTATTTAATTCAAACTCTAGTAATAATTAACTGTACTCCCTACTTAGCCACTAATTCTGTGACTGCATATCCAGCTTCCCTAATGTGAAATTCAATAAACTGAATCTTTTTAATTCCCCATTCCCATTCCAGTTATGACACAAGGATAAATTTCTGTATATCCAAAACTGAATTCATCATTGCATCTTAAACACACTATAATAGAACAGTAGTCTTGAAATAATGAAGACTTCAGTTCAAATTCTACTTTAATAAATGTGTAATCCTGGGTTAAGTCCATCATCTCTATGTATCTTAATTACCTCAACTATAAAATAAGGGGATTTTACTCTAAATCTACAATTCTAGAAATGGCTTTTCCTTATAATTCACTACCACCTCCATAAATTATACTGAAAATCAGCCCTCCTAAATTGAAGCTATCATGTATTTTCACTAAAAATAGCCCCTTCTTTGTGCTTCTCTATTTCTGTGAATGGCATGACCACTATATACTTGGTCATTCAGGTTCAGGTTAACTTTTGGCTTTTCTCTTTTTCACTCAAAGTTTTGTTTCTCTGCTGTCTAATGTCATAGGTTCTTATTCTATAATTCAAAATCCTTTGGAAGAATAAATAATGATGTAATGAAAATGTTCTGGGGAAGAACAAAGTAAATAGAGGGTTGAGACCCAGCTCTGCCACTAGCCATGTGACTCTGGTCAATTCACTTTTTTCATATATAAAATAATGAAGTCATCTCTTGATAATCTGTAAACACCATTTTTTTTTGCCATACCATTGTGTTATTGAATTCAGTATGTGAAAGGTTTGAATAAGTCCAATAAGATAATTATTTCCATTAGTAGAAGATCAAATTGCTGAAATACCTTTAGCTGAAGAAAATTTAAGAGGAATAACTGAAAGGGGCCAATCAGTATAGTTTAGTATACAAATACAACTCAATGCTAAAGAAGTCATTAATTTTAAAGGCTCAGGAGAACCAAAAAGCATAACAGATAGGAATGTAGTGTGATTAAGGTCGTAATTTCTGTGCCTAGGTCAATGTTTTCTCTGAGAAGATAATATAGGAAGCCACATTAAGGAGATCATAGGGAAGATATTTACATTTTTCTAGGAAAGAGACTTCAAAGTAATGAGTAAAAGGTTCATAGTTCTCATAGACTAGTCATTCAATTGTCAACAAAATGAGATTTATTTAATCAGAATACAAGAAGATATTAAATAAGGAGAGGTATTGCAGATAATTTCAGTTGATGTAGCTGAATGGAGTTCCACGGCCTGGATCGCCTATTGTGATCTACCATCCACACATTAACGAAAACATCTAGCACTTTCTATTGCTATTCTGTTGTACTCAGAAGATTTGAATGAGATATTAATAGTCTGAACATTTTGAAGATGATGCCCATATATTTTTTATTTGCAAAACATATGTATGGGTAATTCTTCAATATTAACCCTTACAAAGCTTTCTGTTACAAATTTTTCCTCCCTACTCCCTACCCCTCCCCTAGATGTCAGAATATCCACTACACGTTAATTATGTTAAAATACTTGACAAATCGAATATATGTATACATATTTCCACACTTATTGTTGTGCAAGAAAAATCATATCTTCAAGAAAGAAAAATCAGATAAAGGAAACACAATGCAAGCAAACATCAATCGAGAGCATGAAAATGTTATGTTGTGGTCCACATTTCATATACCTCTCTCTGGGTGTATATGGCTTTCTTCATTGAACAATTGAAACTGGTTTGAGACAATTCTTTCTTGCAGAGAGCCATGTCCATCAGAGCTGATCATCATGTATTATTGTTGTTTCTATGTATAATGATCTCCTGGTTCTGCTCATTTCACTCAGCATCAGTTTATGCAAGTCTCTCCAGGCCTCTCTGAAATTGTAATGCTCGTCATTTCTTACAGAGCAATAATATTTCATAACATTCATATACCATAATTTATTCAGCCACTCTCCAATTGATGGGCATCCATTCAGTTTCCAGTTTCTAATCACTACAAAAAGGGCTGCCACAAACATTCTTGCACATGTGGGGCCTTTTCCCTCCTCTAAGATCTCTTTGGGATATAAGCCCAATAGAAACACTGCTGGGTCAAAAGGTATGCACAGTTTGATAATTTTTTGAGCATAGCTCCAAATTGCTCTCCAGAATGGTTGGATCTGTTCACAGTTCCATCAACAATGTATTAGTATCCCAGTTTTCCCAAATCCCCTCCAACATTCATCATTATCTTTTCCTGTCATTTTAGCCAATCTGACAGGTGTATACTGGTACCTCAAAGTTGGCTTAATTTGCATTTCTCTGATCAATAGTGATCTGGAGCACCTTTTCATATGACTACAAATAGTTTTGATTTTATCCTCTGAAAATTGTCTGTTCATATCCTTTGACCATTTATCAGTGAGAAAATGGCTTGGATTCTTATAAATATGAGACAATTCTCTATATATTTTAGAAATGAGGCCTTTATCAGAACCATTAAATGTAAAGATGATTTCCCAATTTAGTCCTTCCCTCCTAATCTTGTCTGCATTAATTTTGTTTGTACAAAAACTTTTTAATTTAATATAGTCAAAATTATCTATCTGGTGTTGAATTAAGAGTTCCAGATCTTCTTTGCACATAAATTTATTCCATCTCCATAGGTTTGAGAGGTAAACTATCCCATGTTCCTCTAATTTGCTTACAATATCACTCTCTATATCTAGATCATGAACCCATTTAGATCTTATCTTGGTATGTGGTGTTAGGTTTGGGTCAAGCCCTAATTTCTTCCACACTAGTTTCCAATTTCCCCAACAGTTTTTGCCAAATAGTGAGTACTTATCCCAAAATCTGGGGTCTTTGGGTTTATCAAACACTAAATTGCTAGTTTACTGTCCTGATATCCTATCCTATGCCCCTGATCGACTGCTCTATTTCTCAGCCAGTACCAAACGATTTTGATGACCGCTGCTTTATAATATAGTTTTAGATCTGGTACAGCAAGGCCACCTTCATCTGCCTTTTTTTTTTTCATTAATTCCCTTGAAATTCTTAACCTTTTGTTCTTCCAAATGAATTTTACTACTATTTTTTCTAGATCTGTAAAATAATTTATTGGGAGTTTGATTGGTAAGGCATTAAATAAGTAGATTAGTTTGGGGAGTATTGTCATTTTTATTATATTGCACTCAGCCTTCCCATGAGCACTTGATGTTTTTCCAATAGATTAGGTCTGATTTTATTTGTGTGGAAAGTGTTTTGTAGTTTAGTTTGTATAGTTTCTGAGTTGTCCTTGGCAGATAGATCCTCACATATTTTGTACTATCATACGTTATTGGGAATGGAATTTCTTTTTCTATCTCTTGCTGCTGAATTTTGTTGGTAATATATAAAAATGCTGATGATTTATGCAGATTTATTTTGAATCCTGCAACTTTACTAAAGTTGTGAATTGTTTCTAGTAGTTTTTTAGTTGAGTCTCTAGAGTTCTCTAAGTATACCATCATGTCATCTGCAAAGAGTGATAATTTGGTTTCTGCATTACCTACTCTAATTCCTTTTATCTCTTTTTATTCTCTTATTGTCAAAGCTCACATTTCTAATACAATATTAAATAGTAATGGTGACAGCGGGCAGCCTTGTTTCACTCCTGATCTTATTGGGAATGGTATGTTGTCTCATTGTCATTCTCCTGGATGAAATTATTGATTGTGTCCATGGTTTGCTCTTTCACCCATTCATTCTTCAAGATTAGATTATTTAATTTCTAATTAACTTTTGGTCTATTTTCTCCTGGCCTTATATTGCATGTGATTTTTATTGCATCATGATCTGAAAAAGATGCATTTACCATTTCTGCCTTTCTGCATTTGATTTTGAGGTTCTTATGCCCTAATACATGGTCAATTTTTGTCTAAGTTCCATGGACCGCTGAGAAAAAAGTAAACTCCCTACTGTCTCTATTCAATTTTCTCCACAGATCTATCATACCTAACTTTTCCAACAATTGGTTTACCTCCCTAGTTTCTTTTGTATTTATTTTGTGGTTTGATTTATCTAATTCGGAGAGAGCAAGGTTGAGATCCCCCACTAGTATAGTTTGGCTGTCTATTTCTTCTTGCATCTCTCTTAATTTCTCCCCTAGGAATTTGGATGCTATTGCACTTTGTGCATATATATTTAGTATTGATATTGCTACATTATCTATGGTACCCTTCAATAAATTATAGTTTCCTTCCTTATCTCTTTTGATTAGATCTATCTTGGTTTTTACTTGATCTGAGATAAGGATTGCTACCCCTGTTTTTTTTTTTTTTTTTTTTTTTGTTCACCTGAAGCATAATAGGTTCTGCTCCAGCATTTTACCTTCATCCTATATGTGTCACTATGTTTTAGATATGTTTCTTGTAGACAACATATTGTGGGATTCTGGTTTTTAATCCAGTCTGATATCTGCTTCTCCTTTATGGGAGAGTTCATCCTATTCACATTCACAGTTAGAATAAATAATTCTTTATTTCCTGCCATCTTATTTACCCACATTATGTTTTCCTTTTCCTTTCCCCTTTCTCCCTTCCCCCTCCTCAGTATTTTACTTTTGATGACCCCCTCCCCCAAACAATACTCCACCCTTTAAATCCCCTCCCCCCTTTTCTTTTACTCCTTTCCCCTGATTCTTCTATTTTCTCTTCTATTAGTTTATTCCTTTCTTTTCCTCCTTTCCTTCCCACTTCCCTCTAGCAACAGACAAGTTGCTATGTGAAATCAAGTGTCTGATATACACGTTTAGAGCTCAAACTGATGAGAGTAAGATTTACACAATGCTCATCTCCCTCCTTTCTCTCAATTATATTAGGTTTTCTTTGCCTCTTCATGAGATTTTACCTTGTTTTTACCTCCTTTTTTAAAAAAATATCTTATTTTTACCACCTTTTCCCTCTTTTCTCCATTATGATAATCTTTCCCCCTCTAGTTTTCTTTTTCATATTATCAAAGTAATATCTAGTTAATTATACCCCCAATCTTTAAGTATCCCCATATTAGAAATAACGTTCTCAAGAGTCCTTTCCTTTTTACCTTTTTATGCTTCTCTTCAGTTCTGTGTTTGGAGGTCAAATGTTTTGTTTAGATGTGGTCTTTTCATTAGAAATAGGTGAAATTTACTTATTTCATTAAATGACTATCTTCTTCCCTGGAGGATAATACTCATTCTAGCTGGATAGGTTATTTTTGGCTGTAATCCTAGTTCCTTTTCCTTTCAGCATATCTGGTTCCAGGCCCTTCCATCCTTCAATGTGGAGGCTAACAGATCGTATGTGATTCTAGTTATTGATCCTTGGTATTTGAATTGTTTCTTTTTAGCTGCTAGCAAAATCTTTTCCTTCATGTGATAGTCCTGACATTTAGCCATGATATTCCTTGGGGTTTTAATTTTGGGGTGTCTTTCAGAAGGTGATCGGTGAATTCTTTCAATAGTGATTTTGCCTTCTGATTCTACAATCCCATGGCAGTTTTCTTTCAGGATTTTCTGGAAGATAGTGTTTAGATTCTTTTTTTCATCATGGCTTTCAAGAAGTCCAATAATTCTTAGATTGTCTCTCCTAGAACTATTTTCCAATTCAATTGTTTTTCCTAGGAGATATTTCATATTTTCTTCTATTTTTTCATTTTTTTGGTTTTTGTTTGACTAATTCTTGAAGTCTTATTGAGTCATTCACTTGCATTTGTTCAATTCTTATTTTTAAAGTGTTGTTTTCTGGGGGGGCGGAGCCAAGATGGCGGAGTGAAAAGGTGACTTTCTGCCTCTCCTCCGATCTTCTCTCAAATCAACAATAAAATAAGCCTCTGAACTGATCTTCAAGTCAACGAACTCAGAAATATTTGGGCACGGTTCTCTGGAGAACTTCATATCAGGTTAGTCGGACTTGGACAGAGAGATAAATAGACGACAACTGTGCAGGCCGGAAGTGAGGGTGGGACTCAGCTCGGCTCACTGTGGAAGAAATTCCAAACTCCAAACTCCAAATTCCAAACACCTGGAGTTTATCTGAGGCACTCGGGACACTCTGCCCTGATTGGGGACAGGTGTTCTGGCAGACTTGCCTTGTTTAAGGAGCAATTCGGACTTAGTCCTAGCCCCCACCGGCCCAGCACCTTAAGTCAACTCGCCGAAGTGCCCCAGGGCAAAGCGTCTTCAGCCGAGGTTTTTTTTTTTCCCCTACCTTAAAGAGATATCCACTCTGTCTAAAAAAAAAATGATGAAGAAGCAAAAGAGAGCTCTCACCATAGACAGCTTTTATCAAGGCAAAGAAACGACCTCAGATACAGAGGTTTCTTTAGACAAAAATCCAGAAAAAAACAGCCACGACCATCACTGGTCCCTGTTTCAAAAGGCCTTTCTGGAAGATTGCATAAAGAACCTCAAAAGAGAGCTGGAGGATAAATGGGAAAATAAATTGAAATCAGTGCAAGAAGGATACAGTATCTTGCAAGAAGGATATGATGCTCTGCAAAAGAGATATGAAAAAGACACCAATTTATTAAAAAATAAAATTAGTGAAGTGGAAAAAGAGTGCAGTGAACAAATTGGCCAGTTACAAAAGGAACTTAAAAAGGTAACTGAAGAAAACAACACTTTAAAAATAAGAATTGAACAAATGCAAGTGAATGACTCACTAAGACTTGAAGAATCAGTCAAACAAAAACAAAAAAA
>JAJPUD010007761.1:0-40336 GCA_023553655.1 Myrmecobius fasciatus | reverse complement strand
ATATATATATATATATATATATATATATATATATATATATATATAAATATATATATGTATGTATGTTATTGTATACAAACAGATACACATACATAGAAACACATACATATGTTATGAAAAAATTCTTCTATATCTCTTTTTTATTTTAATTTTTTTAATTAAAGCTTTTTATTTGCAAAACATATATATGGGTAATTTTTCAACATTGACCCTTAAAATACTTGACAAATTGAATATGTGTATACATATTTTTACAGTTATCTTGCTGTGCAAGAAAAGGCATATCTACAAGAAAAAAAATCTGAGAAGGGAAACATAATGCAAGCAAACATTGATAGAGAGCATAAAAATGTCATGTTGTGGTCCACATTTCATATCCCTCTCTCTGGGTGTATATGGCTTTCTTCACTGAAAAATTGAAACTGGTTTGAAATATTTCATTGTTGAAGAGAGCCATGTCCATCAGAATTGATCATCATATAGCCTTGTTGTTGCCATGTATAATGATCTTTGTGTTTCTGCTCATTCCACTCAGCATCAGTTCATGCAAGTCTCTCCATTCCTCTCTGAATTTATCCCACTGCTTGTTTCTTATACAACAATAATATTCCATAACATTTATATACTATAATTTGTCTCTTGATATTTGAATTGTTTTGTCTGGAAGCTTCTGATTCTTTTTCCTTGAGATTGTAGTTTTGAAGTTTTGTGGCAATAGTCCTTGGAGTTTTCCTTGTGGGATTTCTTGGCAAAAGTGATTGTTGAATTCTTTTCAATGAGTATTTTCCCCTCAGTTTCTAGAATATTTCTAGAAAAGGGGGTTTTTCTTGATGATCTCTTGAAGAATGCTATCCAGGCTCTTTTTTTTGTCATGGCTTTAGGGAGACAATTTTTAAACTACCTCTTCTCAATCTATTTTTCAGATTGCCTGCTTTTCTAATAAGGTTTTTTATATTTTATTCCATTTTTTCATTCTTTTTAATTTGTTTGATTGTTTCTGTCTCAGAGTCATTAGCTTCCATTTCCCACTTCCTAGTTTTTAATGTGTGATTTTCTTCAGTTAGCATTTATATTTCTTTTTTTTCCAATTTGGTTAATTCTGCTTTTGAAGGTGGTGTTTTCTTCATTGGATTTTTTCCTCACATTTGGCCAAGCTGTTGACTTATCTCTTGCATACCTTTCATTTCTTTTCTCATTTTTTTTCTACTTCTCTTATTTTAAAGTATTTTTTTTAATGAGAAGTTCCCAAGAAGCCTTTTTGGACTTCAGTCAAATTACCCTTTTAGGTTTCCTCTGTGGACATGTTATCCTTGTTTTATTTGTTGTTTTGGTCTTCACTGTCACTATACTAGCCTTCCATGGTCAAGGCTCTTTTCTGTTTCTTTCTTATTTTTTCCTCTTTTCTTTTAGTATTTTCTCTTTCTTTTACTTTTATGGTTGAGCTCTGCTCCTGTGATAAAGGGGGCACTGTTCCAAGGTTCCTGTGCAGCTTTGAGTCTTGACTTTTAGCACAGGGGCTCCTTGTGTTTGCAGGGGGGGTACCTTTGCCTGATTTTTCCAGGAAACAGCCTGTTTTTTCAGAGTTTGCCTTATGATCTGGGATTGGAGGCTGCCCCACTGATCTGCTTCTCTGCTGAGTCAGGACTGAGGGTCTCAGTTGCTGATTTGCTTTAAGACTCTCTTTCACCAGAGTCACCCTTTTGAATCCACTGAAACTGACTTTTCTTGAAGTTTTTCCAATTTATTTTGACCTGGAGAATGATTTCATTTTGTTCAGAGGCTTGTTTTCATGTTGTTTTCAAGGGAAACTGGGAGAGGTCAAGCACTTTCTTGGTTTCACTTTGCCATCTTGACTCCATTTCACAACTCCTTTCAATTTTTTTTTTTTTTACTGAAACTCTTCTCAAAATTATCAATGACCTTCAAATTTATGCATACAATATGTTTAACACTTTCATACTTGTTGATCACTTGGTATCATTTGGTATATTTGACTAACTTTTGCTTCTGTCTCCTTTCTGTGTTTTCTTAATTCTTTCCTCCCAGGTATCTGACTGTTACATCTTAGTTTCTTTGCTGAATTATCATACATATCATATTTCTAAGTCTGGGTATACCCCAAGGTCATGTTCTACAGAATTTTTTCATTTATATCTACAGGCTGTCAGTTTCTCACTGGTGATATCATTAGATTCAATAGATTCAACTGTCAGTTTTAGGGCTTGAAATCTCTTATCTATCTATGCTCTATCTATCCATTGTCTGTCTAAGAATATGGCTCTGTACATACATAGCCTTAGTCATTTTTTAAAACTGCCAACTTAACCACACCAAATGCCCATTTGACATTTCAAAATGTCAAATATTCTATACCAACAAAATATGCAAAATAGAATTCATTATGTATAACCAACCTGTCTTCTAATTTTCTATATTTTTCTAGGGTACCATAATCATTGTATTCACTCAGGTTTGTAATCTTGCTTTCATACTTAACTAAAGCACAGAATGTCAGTTTTCAAATATTATTTTTCTACTCCAAAACGTTTCTCACATCTATTTTTTTTGTCTTTATATAATGTCACCTCCCTACTGTAGGCTTTTGTCACTTCTCATTTGGATTTTTGTGATATATTTCTAATTGGTCTTCATGCTTCCCTTCTTCCCTTTCAAATCATCCTATACCTAGGCACCAAAGTGATTTTTCTCCAGCATGAGTCTGACTATGTCACCATTTAATTCAATAAATTCCAATGACTCTCTATTATATTTAGAAACTAATATGATTCCTTTCATCAACATTTAAATTTTTTTCATAACCTGAATGTATCCTATCTTTCAATCCTTACTATGTTATTGCATTTTACACTGTCTATGGTTTAGAATTATGGAATATAGCAATATTATCCATAACATAGTATAATAAAAAATGAATGCAGCAAATCTTTTGCTTTCCTTTTAAAAATATAATAGTTATCTTGTACATTCCTTTTTCTCTTATCTCCCTATTCTCCTTAGAGATATCTACTATTAGACACAAATATGTATGCATGAATGTATATGTGAAACTATGTATATATATATGTACATAAATATTGATGTGCATATATATGTATATTTAGCATATATGTAAAAATCATTCTAAACATATCTCTGTTTATAAGTTATTTCTCTGAATGCAGATAACACTTTTCTTCACATTCCTTTGTGGTTAATTTTAGCATTTATAATATTCAAAATGCCTTATTCAACTCAAAATTCTTATTAAAATAGTATAGCTGTTACTGTATACTATGCTCTTTTGATTCTGCTCATTTAACTCTACATTATTTTATGCAAATTTATCCGTTTTTCTAAGATCATCAAGCTCAATATTTCTTATAGCACAGTAGTTTCCAGCTTTTGATGTTCCTCACACATGTATTCCATATCTCCTATCACTATGACTTTGTAATCACTTCTTCCCTTAACTGTAATAAACTCCCAATATGCCTTCAGAATCCTTTCTGAAGTTCAAAATTCATTTCAAACTCTCTCTTCCACTTGAGATTTTTCTTCATCTGCTTAGCTGCTAATATCTTCTCCCAATTTCCATTTTGTATATATCTATTTATCTATAGAAATGTAGGCTTATACAATCTTTTCTATCCATTTATCTATCAATAATTTGATAGAGAGATAGAAAGATTTCTCTAAAATGGCATATTCTCATAAACTTCAATAGTAGTAAGGTTTACTTTTTTAAAATTATGAAGAAAACTAGTTAGATATGTCTATATATATGTATTTATAGATACATATATATACATATATGTATGTATATTTGTTGTCTTCTTCATTGAAATGAAAGGTCTTTGAGGGGTAAGAACTTTCCAATTTTATCTTTTTAAAAAAAATCTCTAGTGTCTAGTAGAATACTTTGAAAAGAAAAGACCTTAGTAAATGCTTATTGATTGAATGATCAATATAGTTAAAACAGCAAAGTAGTTAATTTGTTTCTTCAGGGCCAAAGATAATTGGATTTCAGGACTATAATTTTTTTTTGATGTAAGTTGTTTTTTATTTTTATTTATTTATATCTATCTATTTATTTATTTTTTATTAAAGGTTTTTATTTGTATAACATATATAGGTAGTTCTCCAGCATTGATCTTTACAAAGCTTCAGGACTATAAATCTTAAAATGGCCAATTATACTTCTGAAGAGCTTGTGTAGATTTTATTTCATATAAACAAAATGAGTACATGATTTTTATGGCAAATATAAAAAGATTAATTTAAAGACTATGCATTCTTCATAGTTGTATTCTAAGATATGACTCAGAATAATTATTTATTAGTAAAACATCCACAAAACAACGTGTCAGTTATAAGCTTTAATAATAATACAATATTCATTTCTTCAAATACGAAAAAATGTTATGGATCATCTTCCTTTTTTGTTGTGAGGCTTAAAATTTTCAGTCCATAATTGGATTTCTTTCTACAAAATAGGTATGTGTTACACCTTTTGTACAAAGGTATCTGACATGAAACATTTCAGTTTGTCTTATTCAAGGTACTCAGGAACTACTAAATAGGAAAGACACACACACACGCACACACACATACATACATAAAATCACATAGTAGGAGTTGGCATAGATGCTTTATTGGCCATATAATTTAAAATAACAGTAAATAGTAAAAATAATAGTTGTGATTTTTATATTAATGTATGTTTTCCATTGCTGCAAAATGGAAAGCTGCAAACACAGTGTACTTCAGAGATCACAAACTATTTATCTGAAATGTAACCCATTTAAATAACATGGATTTTAATACAGTACTGATATTTCAGCCTGCTATATAAAAGTTATCTGCCTTTTCATATTATACTTTAAAATAAAATATAATTGTGAGGAAAATGATTGGAAAAAATTGCTGCACTCACAAGTTTAAGTTTAAAAGGCCATTATATACATGAAAACAGAAATGAGTCACTGCATGATGCGACTTCGACTCTAATGTCAGTTAGGCATTGATTTTGAATCTGTCAAAACAGCTCTTTAAATTTTCTAAATGAGAAATTTCTGACTGATTCCAAAAAGTCCCATTTAAGATAAAAATGGTATAGTTGCTTATAAATGCTCAAATCTGTTTTCTAAACTACAAAATGGATGAAGCTTTTTATATCCACCCTAAAGCAACTTATATAGAATTGTAAGTCCTATAGATTGGGAAGGTATTTATTTCTGAACATAGATACTATCTCCATTAAGAAGGCAACCCACCAAAAGACAAATGATCATTGGGGAAGAATAAACAGAAGAAAATCCAAATTTAAATTTAATGAGTCCACATTTCCCAAGATATCACATAACAATAGGCATCTATTAATGGCTTGATAATTGTGAGATTAGAAATGAAATTATTTTAATTTTTAAAAATGAAAGTAAAACTCTCAAAGCCTAAGAAAAAGATTTAGTAATTAAAGAAATAGAAATAACTGAACTCAAGTCACTCTTGGGTATGAAAAATGCTTGGGGACCTCACTTATAACAATATTTATGGAGATCATGCTATAGAAACAAATGTAAGAACAACATAATAATGTACAACTTTTGCTACATCACAAATTCATCTCAAATGAGGTCTATGATTGTGACTTCCTGCTACTAATTGTAATAAAGACTCTTTTACCATCCACTTCTACCTGCTATTGACTGTAATAAAGACTCTTCTACCAACTAATTTTATCATGTATTCATCTACCATTGATTGTATCCACAATTAGAATACATATAAACAATATATGAAAGATTATGTGGGATACTGTTGTCTGGTACTGCTGCCAGGAGACACAGATTTCATTTTCAAGTAGATCATGTATGTGCTATGTTGCACTGGACAAGTAACGGTACTCAATAATCTCAGTTTTCTCATATGAAAAACGAACAGATTACATAAAATGATTAACCTCTAAATGAGTTTCTATCATTAACAATTCTGAGGTTTCTAAGTCTTTATCAACTATTCCACAATGAAAGCAGTGAGAGTAGAAACTACATTAAAAGAATGAATAATTTTATGCTTTCAGAGAATTTACAATTTACATGAGGAAATAGAATGTATATAATTGTATAAATAAAAGATAAATTAGGGAGGGGAAAGCATTAACAAATAAAAAGATTTTGAAACACTTAAATAATAAATGGACCCAAATGTTAAATTAGAAATTAATATTTTTTTCAGTTGGACAAGCTGATTATTTCTTGATTTTTAAGGGAAATAAAATTTACAGAAGTTCCTGAAACATTAACTTTTAGAGTACTCTAATTTCACAGTTGTTTTTAAAAGAACAAAGTAGGATTTACCAAGAACTTCCAAAAAAATAGAAGAAAATATGATAATGTATTTTGCCTCATCTGCTTCTCATTAATTCCAAAGATTACAAGAAACATTTCTCAGTAGTTTGTAATAAGTATATCAAAATTTCAGGTTTAGTTTGGCCTGAACCAGATGCTTTATTTAATTACATTCTGAAAGCAAAGATTCTGTTACATCATACATAAAGCCTGCCCACACACTGGAACATTTTGATTGATCAAAACTGGAAACTTGATTTTTATTTGAATCTGGAATGCATTTTTTTCTATTACAGAAATTTAAAAAATTGGAAGCAAAGAGTTTTATCTAGTCAAAGTATATATGAAGATAAAAATCATCTCCTTGCTTCCACTTCATAGAATCCCTTTTTTCATTCAAGTACAACTTTCTATATGCAGGTTGACTTTATTCTTTCCCTGCGTGGTCCTTCACTTACCTTCTGGCTAGTACAATCCCTCTTAACCTCCCAATATTTTTCTACTTTAATATTTGTTTGTTTTCTCTTTTTATATATCCAGTTTATGTTATATAATCAAATTAATCTTCTCTCTCTGATCTTTAATAATGATATACTTCTATTATCCTTATACTGAAGATCTGCTTGATTTGGTTTCACCTGATCAGATTAAAATAAAATTTTGGAATTCCTAGAAAACTAGTACTTTGAGAGATGATACAATGATAGGCTTCATCATTATGCAAAATAATAAGCAGGTAAGAAAACACATACACTGTATGACAACATAAATCAAGGTACCTTCCCATAGATGCAGGAAACTTACCTAGTATAAGGGGGAGAAACACAAAGTTGAGGTTCAGATGGCACGATTTTATACTCTGAGAAATGAGCTTGATTGAGAACAGGTAATAGGTGACAAAAGTGAGACTCATTAAGACTCTAATATAAAGAATTTCTTGGCATCTCCTAACGATACCAAGTTTGAGGGAAATTTGGGGGGGGAGGAATTTTTATTTTTTTCAAAACCACAAACTTGGGAAAAATGGATCTAATGGTAGCAGAAGAGAGGACAAGATACAAGCCCACAGCAAGTCAAAAGGATTATCCAATCAAAAAAGCTATAGATCTTATTTCCCTGATACAAATTGTCTGTCCATATATTTTTATAGACATTAGGACCACTTAACCTAAAAGATTCCACATTGGAACCCCATCATTATAACTGAGCAGCTAGATGGTACAGTAGCTAGAGCACTGGAAATGTTATTAAGAAGACTCATTTCATGACTTCAAATCCTAGCAAGCCTCATCTTTTTAAAAAAAAATCTATTTTTTTAATCTGAGTTGTAAACAGAAATGCCAAACTCCTCCAGTATCTTTGACAAGAACCCCCCCCCCCAAAGGGTCATAGTCATTCACTACTTAAAGCACACAACAACAACATTACAGCTGTTATTTTAAACTTCAACTCTAACATCTAACAATATAAAGCTTATAATTATGTATGTAATTCTTCATGCCTGAAATGTCCTCCCTTATTATCTCTACCTCAAAAAGAAGTCCTATTCCTTTAAGATGCAACAAACATAATAAAGCCATTCCTGATTTTCTCAAATGCCAGTTTTTTCACTACCTTAGTACTGTTTATTTACACTGTGAGCATATGTATATAACTATTAACTTTATACCTGTCTATTCTAATATAATGAAATATTATTACAAGTAAGAATTGTTTTATTTATTGTATTGTATTGTATTCCCATGATCATGAGTTCATCTTATACAAGGAGTCATATAATCTTTGCTGAAAATTTTCTGTGAGGAAAAACCCAAATAGTTTCCCAAATAACCCAGTAAAATTTAAATAAGATTTTAAATTATGTGTGTGTGTATGTGTATATATGTGTATGTATATAATAGTATTTACACAGCACCTATAATGTTCTCCAAACTATATATATAACTTTTTGAATACTGTAAAATAGATACTATACTATTATTATTTTACAGTTGAAGCAATTGAGGCAATATAAGATTTAGTTGACTTGCCTATGGTGAGGGACCTGGTAAGTATATGAAGCTTGATTTGAGTTCAGCTTTTTTAGACTCCAAGCCCATACTTTATCTACTGTGCCATGTAGCTACCTTAAGAGATAGAGAAATTAGCTAAGGAAGTCCTTGATTTATACAGTAGGAAACTATTGCCCAGAGAAGAGAAATATTCATCTAGCTAGTATCCCAGGCAATAATTGAATCCTGCTCTTGATCTCTAGTGTTTTTCCTCTTTAATTCCCATATGTGGTTGGTTCTCCCTGCCTTTATACTATCTCTCAACAATACCTAGAATATAGCAACCTCACTTACACCCTTTGGAATCCTTTGGTTCCTCAACTTTCATCTCAGATGCCATCTCCAATGTGAAACTTTCTGACATCTCTAGTTCTTAGCACCTCCTCAAAGAACAATATATTTACATGGCGCTCCTTTTACTTCTAATAGAATTTAAGCTGCTTGAGAGTGGAAATTTCATTCTTATAAAAAGGTTTTTTTGTGAAGTGAGCAGAACCAAGAGAACATTATACATAGTAACAACAAGATTATGTGATCATCAACTGTGATGGACTTGGCTGTTTTCAAACCTGAGGTATTTCAAGACAATTCCAACAGACTTGTAATAGGAAGTGCCATCCACACCCAGGGAAAGAACGATGGAGATTGAATGTGGATCAAAGTATAGTATTTTCACCTTTTGTTGCTGTTGTTGTTTGTCTTCTTTCTCTTTTTTTTCCCTTTTGACCTGATTTTTCTTGAGCAGCATGACAAACACGGAAGTATGTTTTGAAGAATTGTACCTATTTAAACTGTATCAAATTGCTTGCTATCTTGAAGGGAGAGGGAGAGAGAAAAATTTGGGAATAAGGTTTTGTAAAAGTGAATCTTATTTGCATAATTGCAAACTATATTTGCATATATTTGTAAAAATAAAATACCATTAAAATAAATAAATAAAAATAAGGAAAAACAAAATAAAATGACTTCTTCAAAACCATATAATGGCCCAAAGATTCTGGCTTTCCAGTGACACTGGATCTCTCTCACAGAAAATAATGCAGTGTCTCAAATAAAATAATGCAACTAGCAGAGGATGGAATAGGACTTTGAAACTGCTTTTTAGGCTTCAATTTCCTTGCATGCAAAGAGAAAAATAAGCCTTCACTGCCTATTTCATAAGGACATTAACAGAAAAATAACTTTTCACTCTTTAAAGAATTGTGATAATTTAAATTGTTACCTTTGTTTTTAGGTAAAAACATTGATTCTATAAATAGGCAAATTCTAATGTTTACCTAAAGAGGTACATTTATGCTCTTGTATGTTGATTACTTCCATTGGCTTTTATAACCTCTTCCAACATTTCAAGATGTTTATTTCATTTGTAGTTCACTTTCAACACATTTTCCTAATTCAAATTTCCAAATCCAAATCCATAATTCACTTAGCTCAATATCCCTTTATGTTCTAACTGGGAATCACAAAATGGTCAATGAATATAGTATACTTTGAAGTCTGTATCATCTGCTTTGGAGAACTAATGCTAAGGTGAGATGAACCACAGAGTCCCTAAATATACTGAGAGTTAAATTTGACTTGATATTCATGGAATACCCATGAATATTACTTTAAATACCAAGGGATAAAAGGACCTTGAAATACAATGAATTTTAATATACCACAAAGCAGCCTACATTTCCCTTTCAAATCTGGAGGGAAATCATTACAGGAAAATTGGAATATTTTCTTCCTATATTCTAAAAAATGGCAGGCAAGTTCTGTAATGCTTGTAATTATTTTTAAAAGCAGTATAAAGTGGATAGTGATCCATTCCTCAAATCTTTGTAAATTTATCTGGAAGACTAAGGATGGGGATAACCATTTTGAGTTGTAAAGTAAACAAAAAAAGTAAACAAGTAAAAAAAAAAGAAAAAAAACTGGAGGAATTTGAGAATATGAAAAGAAAAATCTGCAGCTAGGGAAGAGGGAAGAAATTTCACAGAGAATAGAACAAAATGTATAGATTAGCATGGATTAGTGGCAAAATGAGAGAGATTAGGGACATGGATTCTAGTCTTGGCTCTAAAGCTAATAAGCAATACATTAAGCCATTTTCTTTCTCAAAATTCATTTTCCTCATCAGCTCTAAGTACTACTGATTTCATCTCAAAATTGTAGAATCACAGTTAGAAATGCATGAATGAATGTAGGCCTACCACTAAGACCCATGCCTGAGCAAGAATTCTCTACTTAAAAAACAAAAAAAACAAAAAACTGTTTTAAGAACAAAGCCTTTGCTTTAAGAAACCACTTCCCAAGATAGTGTTTTTGAATACTTTTGTCAAGAAAGATTTCTTTACTTGGCAATTCATTTTCTACTTCTGTCCTTTGCTATTAATTCTTATTTTTGAGAACTAGCAGAATAATCCTATTTCCTAAGTCTTTGATTGTCCAAAGTAAACATTCAATTTCTTTCAATAGATTCTCATCTGCTTTTGTCTTATGATTCTTCATCATTATGGTTAGCTTTTCTCTAACTTTAGTCCAATCAGACATCCACTACCTTGTACTTGAAAAGTAGGAAAGACATTTTTCACTACAAAGTCCCTGATATTATCAATTGGTTTAGTATCAGCAAACAAATAATTTTTTTCTTAATCTATGTAACACTGAAGATGCTACATTATGATTTGCCATTTCTGTATCCTAAAGACTACTAGATTTTGCAATTATATATGCAGCTAGAATCCTCCTGTATATGTTGTCTATTCCTGTTAGAATTTTATATCCTTGAGAGCAAAAGTTTTTCCATGCCTTGCTTAGTCAAGAGCCTTGTATATACTATGACCTTAATAAATGGTTTTTTCTTTTATTCATTTATTCATACTTCAATAGCTTCCTAGTAGGAATTCTGATCTTTACTCTTTGTGCTCTCAAATTATCCTATCTTTGCCACTATAGATCATCTTCATGAACAATCTTCAGTGACTAATAATTGCTTGCTTAGTAAAATTCAAAATATTCTACAAATCATTAAAGGACTTCTAATATAAAATGAAATTTGACCTTTCAGTCTAATATTATTCTACTTCAGACCAGGCAAAATGCACTACTCCTTGTCTCTTTGAATATACTCTACACATGCATTCCATTGTGCCTTTGCTCACTCTGTTGCCAATGCCTAACATCCATTCCTTCTTTTCTTCATTTTATGTATTGAATTCCTACTCATTCTATAAAATTCATCTCAAATATATCCTGTTCTAGAAAGATTTTTTGATATCATTTACTGTAAATTACTTAGTATTTTCTTTTTAAACTCTCTAATGTACTGATCATATGTTAAAATAAGTCCTTTTCCAGAATCTACTAAGTTGGAAACTAACTTCAAGGATTTTCCTGATGCTAGACTGTGTCTTTCTCCTCAAAATTAAGTTAAATATAGGAGTTTGAAGACTAAGTTGGAGATAGGGGAACTAATTTGATATTGAAGACTCTTCCAAATAGCATACAACTGTTCATCCACAATAAAGAAATCCCGGATAATTGAAGTATGGAAGATCTGCAATATATGTTGATATGTTATGTGTGTTTCTTATCTCCTTTACTATCATAGAAAATACTAACATATCCTGGAAGGGGTAGAGCCAAGATGGCTGCTTAAAGGCAAGGACTCAACTAAGTTCTCTCAATTTCCCCTCCAAACAACTTTAAAAAAATACCTAAAATGTATTCTGGAGCAGCAGAATAACAACAACAACAAAATATTGGATGAAATATTTTTTTACAGCCTAAAACAACTTAGAAGGGAAGCTGGAAAGCTGTCTCACTGGGGTTAGAGTAGAGTGTAGTGCAACACACGTCATGCCTAAACAAGGCAGAGGTAGGACTCAGGGACAACTGAAGCAGTATCAGTGGCTTCTGGAGTTCTCAGACTATAGACGTAAGAAGTTGAGACAACTGGTCAGAAGGAAAAGAAAGAGGACGTTTTTCTGGTACCTGGTAAAATCTTTGATTTTAGGACACAGTCCAGTGACAAGAAAAAGCACTAGCACACTAGAGTTGCAAGATAGTGAGGTCCATGGTCACAGTTCTAGGACAAATCATATGATCTGATGGAAATTTAAGTGAGAAGAATCAACAGAACATTGTACATGGGAACAACAATATTGTATGATGACCAACTGTGAAGGACATAATCATTTTTAGCAATATAATGATTGGAGAAAATCTGGAAGGTCTTATGGTAAAAAAAAAAAATTACCTCCAGAGAAAGAACCAAGTGAATCTGAATGCAGATCAAAGCATACTCTTAAAAATATTTTTTTTCTTTTTTTGTATCTTTGTTTGCTTTGGCTTACATTTTCTTTTGCAATATGACCAATATGAAAAAAAAGAAAATATGTTTTGCACATTTATTTTCTATATCAGATTGCTGGCTTTCTCAAAATGTTACAAGGAGTCACAATGGAAGGCAGTTGAGAAGTATGAATTCAATTTTTTTTTAAAAATGCATGTTTAAATCATATTTTTGAAAAAGTTTAAATATTAAAATGGAAAAAAGTGGGACCATATCTCTATCTATGATGAGTATAGTGCACTCAGTACACAATGTTTATTATTCCAATTTTTGTGTTGCATTTTAAAATGGTACTATATCAGCTGAAAAGGTTTTAGATTTATAGCTAAGACACTATGATGGAAGACAACCCTTAGAAACTTCAATGGTTTGTATTTGTTGCAAATGTATTTCATTTTTATCAAAAAGTAAATCAAGCAGCACACATTACATCATTATTATATGGCAAGTACTGGAGATACACAGATGAAATAAATCATTCCTTCTCCTCAAGGAGCTTACATTCAAATAGGAGAGAGAATATGCACATGTATGGTTATTTAACAAAATACAAAATATAGTTTAGAAGTAACTTTGGGGTGACAGTCAATTGTATTATATTATGAGATCAAGAAAGGCTTCTTGAGTTGTCTCAAAAAAAATCAGAGTGAAATCAAGGTAAATTAGAGTAAGCAATTTTCTGAGTTTTCCCAATATTCTTTTTTCAAACAATTTTACAAATAATGCCTCAAATTAAATTCTGGAGTTGTGGAGTCATCCAAAAGTCAAAGGGATATATACTTTCAATTTTGAAGACTGGAAAAAGAAATCTGTTACACAAAATTGAGAAGTGGGGCTTGCTTAGAGTTCATGTGGGCAACTGGTGAGAAACTGAAAACTGCAACTGGCAACTGGTAAGAGAAATTACAGGCATCCCTGTGCTAGTTTAGGATACAGAACCAGATGCTCTTTGGCAAATCCATTGCCAGTAACCATTTCTGGGTATTTGTAATTCTAGGGCAAAAAAGCAACACTCTAACACTCTCAATTAACAGGGTGTGGGAGCCATGCATAGCAGTATTACTATTCGTCACATGGGATCAGAAACCCTGAGGAACAGTATTATTTATGGTCCCAAAAAGGATCTCTGAATAATAGAATTCTTTCTAGTCGCAAGGGTTTAGTAACTCTCAGGAACAGTATCATTTCCAGTTTCAAAGAAACAGAGGCCTTGACAAACTGAATCAGCTTTAATCCAAAGAGATTAGGAGCACTTCATGGGTAATAACAAAGTACAGACTAGGAAAGCAAAACACCAACATATTACATCATCTTGAAAGCAGTGAAACCTTTAAAAAATTGTGAACAAAACTCAATTTTCATATAAAATTTAAAACCATGAAATAGGGTGAAAAATTGAGAAACCCCCCAAAAGGAATTAGATCATAAAAAGTTCCTATTAATTAAGTCAAAAACAGTTATAAGCAAAGCTGCAAAGAAAAAATAAATGAAATACAATTCCAACAAGAATTCCTGGAAGACTTAAAAATGATTTTCAAAATAAAAGTGGTAAAGGAAAAAAATATGTAAAAAAATAAGAATAAAGGAACCCTCCCCCCCAAAAAAAACAGTCAAATAGGAAAAGATGTATGGAAATTGATTGGGAAAATAATTCCTTATAAAGCACAATTGGCCAAAGGGGAAAGAAGTATAAAAGTTTATTGAAGAAAATAATATTGGGGCAGAGTTAATACGGTGGAGAGCAGACATGACTATCTGTGACCTTCTCTGACTTACTCTCAAAGCAAAAGCAGATGAAGCGTCTAAACTGGTTTTGGAGTCAAAGCACCCCCAGATATTTGGAGTACAGCACATTCCTAGAAGAAGTCACCTCAAAAGAGCTTCAGAGCAGGTCTGTTTCAATCAGGCAGGGGGCCAGTCTGCCAAACCCAGACCTCAGCATGGGGAGACCAGAGTAGCAAGCTGGGGCCAGGAGTCAGAGCTTTGTAGTTTCCAAGCATCTGGGAACCTTCTGTGAGCCTCTTAGGCTACTCTGTCTTGGTTGCAAGTAGGTGGTTTGACAGATTTGCCTTTTGTAAAAAGTAAAATGTAAACCACTGAGTCCAGGAAGAACACAGCACCTAGCTGCCATTAACCCAGCACTTGAAACCAATCAAAAGAACTGCCCCAGGGCAAATTAAAGCAGCTGTTAATCCTTTGCTTTGAACATAACTCAAGCTTTTAAAAAATGAATAAAAACCAAAAAAAAATCTCACCATAGACAGCTTTTATGGAGAGAGAAAAGAACAGACTTCAAATCCTGAGGTTGCTAAAGGCAAAGCAACTCCAGAGGAAGCTGCAAAGGAAGACATGAGCTGTTCCCTATTTCACATGGCTTTCCTGGAGGATTGCATGAAGAATCGCAAACGAGAGTTAGAAGATATTCTTCTAACAAATTTCATCTGGAAGTATGAAAGGCCAAGAATTTCAAGGGAATTAATAAAAAAAAAATGCTGTTAAAGTGGCCTATCTGTGCCAGATCTAAAACCATATTATAAAGTAGCAGTCATCAACACCATTTGGTACTAGTTAAGAAATAGAGTAATTAATCAGTGGAATATAGGATATTCTATAATATATAAAAATAATATCACACATATATGGTTTCACAGAGAATCTTGTCTCGCCTTATAGGGAAGTGGAAGGGAAAGAAGGAAAAGAAAGGGAAAGACTAACAGAAGGGAAAAGAGAAGAATTAGAGGAAAAGTATAAAAATGGGGGAGGGACTTTAAATGGGGAGGACTATTTGAGAGAGGTGGTAATCAAAAAAAAAATACTCGGGAGGAGGGAAAGGGGAAAGGAAAGAGAAAAACATAGCTTTCGGTAAATAAGATGCAGGAAATACAGAATTAGTTATTTTGACTGTGAATGTGAATGGGACAAATTCTCTCATAAAACAGAAACAGATAGCAGACTGAATTAAAATCCAGGATCCTACAATATGTTGTTTACAAGAAACACATCTAAAGCATAGTGATAGATACACAGTGAAGGTAAAGGGAGGGAGCAGAATCTATTATGCTTCAGATGAACAAAAAAAGGAGGGATAGTAATCCTGATCTCAGATCAAGTAAAAGCAAAGATAGATCTAGTTAAAAAAGATAAGGAAGGAAATATTTTACTAAAGGGTATTATAAATAATGAAGCAATATCAATACTAAATAAATAAGCACCAAGTGGTATAACATCTAAATTCCTAGAAGAGAAGTTAAGAGAGATGCAAGAAAAAATAGAGAGCAAAACAATACTAGTGGGGGATCACAATCTTGCTCTCTCAGAACTAGATAAATCAAAGCACAAAATAAATAAGAGAGAAGGACGTAAACAAAATGCTAAAACAGTTAGGTATGATAAATCTTTGGAGAAAATTGAATGAAGACAGAAATGAATTTGCTTTTCTCTTAGTGGTTCATGGAACTTACACAAAAATTGACCATGTGTTAGGGCATAAAAACATCAAAATCAAATGCAAAAAGGCAGAAATAGCAAATGCAATTTTTTGAGATCATGAAGCAATAAAAATCGCATGCAATATAAGGTCAGGAGAAAATGAACCAAAAGTTAATTGGAAACTAAATAATCTAATCCTAAAAAAATGAATGGGTGAAAAAGCAAATGAGACACAATCAAGAATTGCATCCAGTGGAATGACAATAATGAAACAACATACCAAAATTTGTGGGACATAGCCAAAGTGGTTTTAAGGGGAAATTTTATTTCTCTAGATGCTTACTTGCAAAAAAAATAGAGAAAGAGGAAATGAATGAAATGGGCTTGTAATTAAAAAAGCTTAAAAAAAGAACAAATTAGAAACCCTCAATTAAATAGCAAATGTGGAATTCTGAAAATAAAAGGGGAGATTGATAAAACTGAAAATATGAAAACTATTGAATTAAAAAATAAAACCAAGTGGAGCTGTGAACGGATACAGCCATTCTGGAGAACAATTTGGAGCTATGCTCAAAAAGTTATCAAACTGTGCATACCCTTTGACCCAACAGCATTTCTATTGGGCTTATATCCCAAAGAAATCATAAAGAAAGGAAAAGGCCCCACATGTGCAAGAATGTTTGTGGCAGCCCTTTTTGTAGTGGCTAGAAACTGGAAATTGAATAGATGCCCTTCAATTGGAGAATGGCTGAATAAATTATGGTATATGAACATTATGGAATATTATTGTTCTGTAAGAAATGACCAGCAAGATGACTTCAGAGAGACCTGGAGAGACTTACATGAACTGATGCTGAGTGAAATGAGCAGAACCAGGAGATCATTATACACGGCAACAACAGTACTATATGACGATCAATTCTGATGGACATGGCTCTCTTCAACAATGATATGTTTCAAACCACCTCCAATTGTTCACTGAAGAAAGCCATATACACCCAGAGAGAGGGATGCGAAATGTGGACCACAACATAACATTCTCATATTCCTTGATTGATGTTTGCTTACATTGTGTTTCCTTTATCTGATATATCATTTGTGTAGATAAGATTTTTCTTGCACAACAAAGATAAGTTTGGAAATATGTATACATATATTCGATTTGCCAATATTTTAACATAATTAACATGTAGTGGATATCCTGCCATCTAGGGGAGGGGTGGGGAAGTTGGGGGGAAAATTTCTAATGGAAAGCTATGTAAGTGTTATTGTTGAAGAATTACCCACACATATGTTATGCAAATAAAATAAAATTAAAAAAAAAAAAGAAAAATAAAACCAAGAGTTGCTTTCATGAAAAAACAACAAAATAGAGAAGCCTTTAGTTAACTTGATTTAAAAAAAAAGTAAAGAGGAAAATCAAATTATTAGTCTCAAAAATGATAAGGGAGAACTTTCCTCCAATGAAGAGGAAATTAGAGCAATAATTAGGAGTGACTTTGCACAACACTATGTCAATAAATTTGATAATCTAAATGAAATGGAGGAATATCTACAAAAATATAGATTGCCCAGGTTAACAGAAGAGGAAATAAATTATTTAAATAGCCCCATTTTAGAAAAAGAAATAGAACAAGTTATTAATCAATTCCACAAGAAAAAATCTCCAGGTTCAGATGGATTTACATGTGAATACTACCAAACATTCAAAGAACAACTAATTCCAGTACTATATATACTATTTGAAAAAATAAGGAAAGAAGGATTCCTACCAAATTCCTTTTATGACACAGACATGGTATTGATAGCTAAACCAGGTAGGGTAAAAAAAAAGAGAAAGAAAATTGTAGACCAATCTCCCTAATGAATACTCATGCAAAAATTTCAAAAACAATATTAGCAAAGAGAATGCAGAAAGTCATCCCTAGAATAATACACTATGACCAAGTAGGATTTATACCAGGAATGCAGGAATGGTTCAATATTAGGAAAACTATCAGCAAAATCATCTATATCAATAACCAAACTAAGAAAAAATCATGATTATCTCGATAGATGCAAAAAATGCATTTGATAAAATCCAACACCCATTCCTATTAAAAACATTAGAGAGCATAGGAATAAATGGACTTAAAATAATCAGTAACATCTATTTAAAACCATCAGCAAGCATCATATGTAATGGGGACAAACTAGAACCATGCCCTATAATATTAGGAGTGAAACAAGGCTACCCATTATCACCATTACTATTCAATATTGTATTAGAAATGTTAGCTTTGACAATAAGAGAAGAAAAAGAGAATAAAGGAATTAGAGTAGGTCATAAGGAAACCAAATTATCACTCTTTGCAGATGATATAATGGTATACTTAGAAAACCTTAGAGAATCAATTAAAAACTACTAGAAACAATTCACAACTTTAGCAAAGTTGCAAAATACAAAATAAATCCACATAAATCATTAGCATTTTTATATATTACCAACAAAGTTCAGCAGCAAGATATACAAAAAGAAATTCCATTCAAAATAATTTTTGATAGCATAAAACATTTGGGAATCTATCTGCTAAGGGAAAGTCAGGAACTATATGAACACAACTACAAAACACTCTCCACACAAATAAAGAAAGACTTAATCAGTTGGAAAAATATCAAGTGCTCATGGGTAGGCTGAGCAAATATAATAAAAATGACAATACTACTTAAATTAATCTACTTATTTAGTGCCATACCAACCAAACTCCCAAGAAATTATTTTACAGATCTAGAATTGAAGAATTGTAAATGACTTAACTATTCTCAGCGATACAATGATCCAAGACAATCCCTAAGAACTAATTATGAGGTATAGTATTTGCCTGCAGAGAAAGAATTGATATTGATTGAATACAGACTGAAGCCTATTATTTTTCACCTTATTTTTTCCATTTTTAAAAAATCTTTTATTTTAGTTTACATATACAAAATGACTTATATGGAAGTGGTTTACATAATTGCACATGCATAACTAATATCAGATGGCTTACCATCTCAGGGAGAGGGATGGGTATGGAGAAAGGGATAGAATTTGGAACTGAAAACTTTAAATACAGATGTTAAAAAATTAAAGCATTCATTATTTCATGAAAGATGCAGAATATAATCCATACCTATTGTTATTTGTATGACATGAGGTAGTTACTTAGTGCAATAGAAAGAGCAGTGGGCCTAATGTCAGGAAGACCTGATCTGAAATTTTGTCCCAAATACTTACTAACTTGGTGATCCTGGTAGAGTTATTTAAACTCTGTTTGTCTCACTTTCCTCATTTGCAAAATGTGTATCATAATAGCATCCACCTCCCAGTATTTTTATGAAGATCAAAAGAGAGAATAATTATAAAGCACTTAGCACAATGCTTGACTCAAAGAAAGTACTCTATAAATCTTGGTTTATTTTAAAGCATATATTAAATTCAACAAACATTTTGGAAACACTTGGTAAGTTTAAGGCTTATGAATATAAAAAAAGAATTAAATATTTATTAAGGAAGTATAACCATATTATTTAACAATTTTACACAGATAAATGACTTATAAAACAACTTTGGTTGGGAAGGAACAGAAACAGAGGAACAGGTATGCCTCTGTTTCCAGACACCAAATATTTCCACTTGAGGAATCACTGTAGAGGAACAGTAATGAAGGCAGCCAGCTGTGATTTATGGCATATGCCATGGTGGAAGGGAAGGCCATGACTTTTGGCTATATTGTGATGAGACTCTTCCTCAGAACTAGAGTAAGGGACTGTAAATTTATTAGAAATATTTCAGGATTCAGTGTTTATTAATGTTTAGAAAAGGAATCTTTGATATTGTATATTACCTTTTCATGTACATTGTCCCCCCATTACAATGCAAGCTTTTTGAGAACATGAAATGATTTGGGTTTTGCTTTTTAGCTACATTGCTTAGAAGAGGGCTGGCATAAAATATGAGACTGCAAGGTAACCAAGCTGATGAGTCCAGAAACTAGAGTCAGGAAGACCTGAATTCAGATCCTACCTCATACTTATTAGCTATATGGACCTGAGTAAGTTACAACCTCTGTTTGCCCCAGTTTTCTCATTTGTAAAATAAGTATAATAAGACTTTTTCAATAGTATTTTATTTTTTAAATGAATAGTTTTAAATATTCATTTTGTGAGATCTTGTGTTCCAAATAATTTCTTCCTTCTTCCCTTACTTCGTCTCACCCCTACAGCAAGCAATGTAATATAGGTTACACATACAAAATACTTTAAAATCTTTCCATATTTTTCATGTTGTATAAGAAAATTTACTCCTGGGGCAGCTAGGTGGTGCAGTGGGTAGAGCACCAGCCCTGAAGACAGGAGGAACTGAGTTCAAATCTAGCCTCAGACAACTCCCTAGCTGTGTTTAGGCAAATTACTTAACCCCAATTGCCTCAGGAAAAAAACAAAAACAAAAACAAACAAACAAAAAAAAAAACCTTCAAATAGGAAAAATGAGAAAGAAAAAAGGAAATAAACAAACAACGGTAAGAGTAATAAAAAGGTGAAAACAGTATGCTTTGATTCACCTTCAGTCTCCATAGTTATCTCCATATACAGGTAGCATTTTTCCATCCCAAGTCTAAAATAGGTATAATTATATAGCACCCAGAATTGCTGTAAAAGTCAGATGTGACAGAATTTGTAAAATACTTTGCAAACCTAAAAGTGATATATAAATATGAGCTATTATTATTATTTTATAAATGTTATTTGATTGATTCACAAATGGAACATCTAACCCTTTCATTTATAGTTGAGAAAACTGACCAGAAAAAATAAGGACATAGTGGTAGCTGAAAAGTATAGTTAATGATTCAAACTAAGGACCTCTTCCTCTAAATGTAATGATTTTGTGGCAGGCAGAGATGATATTGACTTTGAATTGATCTTGAATATGTATTAATAACTTCAGAAGTAAAAATGACTCCTCATCAGTTCCTCCAAACTACTTGGTCTTCCAGTATGGCAAATAATAACTTTCTCAAAGCATATTTGCTACATCTGTCATGGCATGTCTTTTAGTAATTTAAATGGAAGAAAAGCAAATAACCTTAATACTTGGTATTTACTAGAATTAGCAAGGAAAGTAACTCCTAAAATCAGAAATTCAAACACTCTACCTCTGACTATATTTATTTCTTGGATAACATTTTAAAGAATTATAATTCTATGTACATAATTTATCTCAGTATGATTTTCTGGTGAATTTTATAATATATTTAAATTACAATTATACGTAGTACAATAATTTACACTTACAGATGAGAAATTATGGTGTGATTTTTTTAATTTATTTTTTGATTTTATAATAAAACTGATATTATTGAAACCCAAATAGACTAAAATGGGAAAAGAGAATTAGTTGATGTGTACCATCACTCCTTGTCAAATGCAAGGGCAAGTGTAGAAAAATCAGTGTGATTATATTAACATTTTGCAGTTATCAAAGTTAAAGAAGAAACTCTTTACCTAGCATCTTTAGTTTTTCTATGATAGCTAGTTTGTCTGGATTCTGAAGGGTTTCCACAATTTACGTAATGAGTGTCAAAGCAGAGAAAAGAAAGCCTTTCCTAATCCTTTTAGGTCTTTCAAGCATCTAATGGAATTTAAGCTCTAAAGTCTGTTTCTAGACCAGTTTGGAGTTCTAGCCTGAGATAATAAGTATTTTAATCTTAGCTCTTCTGAGATTTCTGGATACATTTGTCCTATATTCACAAAATAGTTGTAAGTATTGGGGTTTCCCATATATTATCTTCAAAGTTTTCATGCCAGTTTTATAAAAATTAGAAGCTAGAGGGGAAAAAAGAGCCTCTAGCCATCTTTGCCCTCAATAAGGTCCTTTTCTCTATGATGAGATTTTCTCAATGTTTGCTTTACATGTAGTTTCTATCACATCCCTTTCAAATGTTAAAACTACCTACATGTAAAATGTATATCTCTTACCCAAAGATTAAAGCAAAGTTGTTATTAAAGGTGGGGAGAGTAAACTTTTTATATTAATCCCAGTTTCTATTGACAATTCTGTTTTGGTTGATAACAAAATAATAGATTTCTTACATACGTCTTTCTAATTGGGATCTGATTTATTCACAATTTCAACATTCCACACATATATCTACATGTTTTTCAGCTATATATTTTTCTTCTTTCTAAAATTTTAGTCTTGTCTTAGTAATATTTAACCTGAATTTGGGAGCAGTGCAGCAGCAGAGAATACTTTGGGTAAATCTTGTGCCAATAGATACTCAAGAAACACCATTTAATTGAATTCAATAAAATTATACTGCTTAACCTATCTTACATTTTTGTAGATTTTTCTTTTTCCATATATCTCATTTTAAACTCCAAATGACCACTAACTTTGCAATCTAGTATTTTTGCCAAGAAAACCCCAAAATTGCATCATAAAGAGCCTTGACAGAAACTATCAACAACATATATCCATGCAAGTTATATTCATTCACTTTTCAAGATATCTTGATTTATATTCCATTAAAATTCTTATCCAATTTGGCGTTACCACTAAATTGATTGTGCACTATTTTTTACTATCACTCATTCATAAATATTCCTGGTGGCTAAGTGATACTGATTTTTGATTATATAAATACTTTACAGAAAATTAAATGCAACATGGTACAGCAAGGGAATAAGATCTGAATTGAAGTTTTGCCTCTGACACATACTTCACTGTGATCCTTGCAAATTTATTTGACTTTTAGTGCTCCTATCAATTTCAAAGGTACATTTCTGCAAAAGTGCTGAATGGAAGTGAGGTTTTCTATACTAGATTGTCCCTTTCCATTGAAATCACAGATTTATTAACTTAGCCTGCTTGTTTCTGAATTAACTTCATTATTTTTCATCAGGACAAAGAAGATGTTAACGAATCCTTTACATTAAAAATAGTGTTTTGATAAATGCCAAGAATTGAGTTCATTTTTGATACATTTTCAATTAAAAAAATGGTGAGAAAATGTGGCTAGAAATCAAAGTATGACTTTTGGGACATAGTATTAAATTGTACAAAGCTAAGGACAAAATATATTAGGTAGTGATAAGACAATGGAGTTAGAGTCAGAAGATTTGCATTTAAATCCCAGTTCTACTTTTTAATGGGGAATTGTAATTTCATCATCTGTAAAAGGCTAGTATAATGCTTTAACAATCTTAAATCTCTTGGTCTATATTTATTGCTTAATGGCTTAGCTATTCAAATTCATTAGATATGCAGATAGAAGCATTTTATTGTATATCTGCAGAAATCTATGATCCCAGAGAACTAAAATGTAAATTTTAGTTGAATTCAAATTTTTGGACATAAATATAAATTTAATCAAATTAAGGCTAATGAAAGATCAATCTGTTTCTACTTGTGTGAACAATTTAGTAGGAAGAACACAATCATTTTCTTGTCAGATTGTGAACTAGAGTATGAGTAGAACATGATGATATTTCTGAGTGACTAAAGCTGACGCTCACTCCAAATCAATGACTTTTACATAAATGATGCCATGTTATGGATACACAAATACTGTGTAAAAGATTCAACATTTCATATATATGTCTATATATGTAAAATAATTGTAAAGCCAATAGCATAATGTCAGGAACATTGGAAGTGCCATATAAATATTTGCTATTATTACTTATAATGTTGGATTTCCCTAAATGGATAGAATTACAGATTTTGATTTAAAAAATACAAGAAGGATTTTACTTTTTTTTTTAAATTGATTTAAGTGCAAATCCTACAAACATACATTGGTGGAATTCTGTCAATAAATTAATCAACTGAATATTTTTGTTTTTGCTTGAATTTAACCAGGTGTTTGGGATATTTTCCCAATAAAAGGTTTTTTTTTTTTGTTGTGATTTGAAAAATTCTGACTAGCTTCCATTTTTTGATAAAATTTAATTGAGTAGAAGAACTTTAAATGGCTTATCTGGCAAAACCCCTTCACTATACAAAGGTGGAAACTGAGGCCCAAAAAATTGAAGTTGTTTTCTCAAATTTTATACTTTTTTATTATTTAAAAATCATGTTAAGAGATGTGCAGAGATTGAAACTTTCCTCTGCGTTTCAGGAGTTTTCTTAAAAGCAAAATGAGAGTTGATTAATTCTCCTGACTATATTACTTGATGAATCTTTTGATTGACTCTCTAAAAAAAGGGCTATTGTGGCTCTAGGAAAGTAAAGAGAGATCATATGCCCTTAATTTGTGTCCCAATGATGTTCCCTGAAGCATATCCTTAATAAGCCAACCCAAACCTAAGAAAGGCTAGAAACAAAGGATCCTTCAAGACTTAATGTCTGCATTAGATCAACTTGGAGAGGATAGTGCCAAAAATTACTTTCCAATTGAGTTTTAAACACAAATAAAGTTCCATCTCAGACTGTTCTCAAATTTTTTTTGCTTTTGTTTTTCCAATATTCACCATTGCCTAAGTATTTTAAGTCATTTATTTGTAGAGAAGTAAGAGGATTTTGTGTTAAATCATTTCACAGTTTAATATTTAAGTATTTTTGGTGTTTTTTTTTTTACACAAATGGAAGGTAATAGATTTAATGTATAAAGTAATACTATTGATTAGCCCTTCAAATTTGTTCTCCAGGCTGAATAATCTCAATGCACCAATTACTATCACAACATATTTCATTTTAACTTGTATTCGATGAGTAAAAATAATGTAATAATTGAAGTATTCGAAAAATAGGTGCAGTTAAGGTAGATTGTCACTGATCTCATTGGAATTACTATCACTTTGAGGGTTATAACCTCAAAGACTTGGCAGAGTTTTGGCAATCATTTCATAATGGCCCACACAATTTCCTGGGGGCTTCTTTTTCATGGTTTCCAAGGTCATTCTCTTCTCCAAGGAAAGTACTCTCATCAGCTATGGAGAGAACAATTTGTGATATTTCTTGAAACTTTGCAAGTTCCTTTTTGCTAATACCTGGACCAGCAAGTACATCTCTGCGAGCCTAGGATACATTATCGAGATCCAGGTCACACTCATTTGGGTCCTCAAGTTTCAGCACACATATTCCTTTCATAACTGCAAAACACCAGCCATCTACAGAAGTGTCTTGGTGGAAAGGAAGGTGAGGATGCCCTCCACCATCTCAGTTAGATTACTTAGCACAAAGGCAACCTGAGATTCCAGTGGAATCATCATAGCACCCCGCTGGTTCCATCACTGTCCCCAGCTTGCTTGTCTTCTGTCTGTCCTCATGCAATGACATGTCACTAGATCTTTAATGATTTTAATAGGTTGAAAGGATGAAAATGGGAGAAAAGAAGGTAGAGAGAGCCTCTACCTCCTTTATGACTAACTATGGAGATCTATTTGGCTTGTTCTCATAAACATAAGAATCATCATCCTTGATGTTTTCTGAGAGGAGCACAAAGATGCTTATTTAGAAATAAAAAAAAATAAAAAAAAAAAAAAACACCCGGGATCCACAATATACTTTAAAGAGGATAGCTAAATGGATATCCATTTATTTTCTAAAGAGTGTTGGGTTTTACGTTATTGTTTTAACTCAAATTTTTCTTAATTTCATAAACTATCTGCTTGAATGGAGTAAGAGCAAAATTTTAAAAAATAGGATCAGATAGTGGTTTATGCAAACTTTTGCATTGGGGGTTATGGACCATGAAATTGAGACATCTCCTCAAGTGAACTTTATTTTTGTGAGACTAAAAGAATGTAAATTATATATAAATATAATGAATATAAATATGAATATAAATAACTTAACCAGAAGACACTAATAAGGGCAACCAATGATACTATAGTTCAAAGCAGTGAGAAATGGCATAGGGAGCTATGAGTCTTCACAAAGAAGAGGACATCTGAGTTGAAGAAAGAATGATATTTCAATAATGAGATAAGCAATCCAGGCCAACGGAAGAAGTAAACAAAAGTTCAAAGGTATTTTTAAGTTAAATACATTAATATTTGAATTTGTTAATTCTTACAACCTAATTTATTATCTCAACACTTCAAGATATGTAAGGAGAAAATTTATAAAATATTTTAATATAGTTATGATAAATATATATTTAGCATCATAAAACTTATATTAAAATACAAAAAAGATCTTTGCCTTGAGAGTTCATGATGACAAGAATTTTTATTTTGTAATCAAATTTGATAAAATATTTGGTACATTTCATAATTAGGAAGGTGATTACTGGCTTTAATAGTATTTATTCATTCTAAACCAATTATGATTCCCTCCAGAAATATGTTAACTATTTTGCCATTTTAAATTCAGAGGCATCTAATATGTTTCCAAATGTTAGTTCTATGGAGAATTAATAAGGAGTAAAAATATCCAATTAACTTACAAAATTATTATAATGTTTATAATGAATATTAAATGCAGTAAAACACTATAACATTTTAAAGGTTTATCAAAAAACAAATTTAACAAAGACAGGACAAACTTGCAGAAAGAAAATACAGCTAAGGATAAAAGATATGGGTTGTAATCATATCTTTTCTACCTCTTGAGTAGCTGTGAAGTCATTTAATCTCTGTGAAATTTGCTCACTTGCAAAATGGTAACTCCATAAAAGTCCTCTCCCAGTTCATCATTCTGCTCAAAGAGTGTTATCTAGAAGCAGAGCACATAACTTTATATAACCCATATGTTGCAGACCATAAAGACAGTGACATTCACTTGAAAATTTGAAAATATTTGACAAGGTATGCTGTTATATGACTTCATTATTTCAGTGCACAAAAGGACAGAGAGAAGGATGGTAGGAAATGATGGAAAATAAAGCCTGGAATTAAGAAATAAAAAGGGTAAAAGATTACAGACTACTAAGAAGCATAATATATAAATATTTTCTTCATAAATAGAGATAACTATATGTAAAAAGTGCCAAAAACATTCCAAAAATACAATAATAATAAGTATAGAGCCTCTTAACAGAGAAGAACAAACTGGTTAATGATATGGTAGTCAGTAGAATCAATAGTTTCTGTGTATCTAGGAAAATAATTAGCTGAATTCCTTTAAAATTCATTTCAAGTACTGACATCTGTATGAAACCTTTATTGACGTCCCCCCCAACTTCTAGTATAATCTGCAATAAAATTACCTTGCACTTATTGATTTGTATGTATAGTATATACATACTCATGTCACCTTTCTCAACATAGTAAAAGATAACTGAGAATAAGAAGTGTCTTTGTATCCAGAGTATCTATAAATGTTTCTTAAAAGCATTATATTTGTCTGTGGCAAAGATCAAAACAAACACTAAGGAGCATAAAAGAAAATATAAATAATACATGACATACAATTAAATGAGCTGCAAGATGACATATTAAACATTTTTAAACCTTTAAAAATGGACGATCAAAAGTAAAGGAATTTAGTGATATTATTAACATTTGTTATAGATTACCTCATTAGAAAGAGGAATTCCAATGGCAGAGTTAAGAAACCTAATGTATATAAAATTTATATGCATATGTCTGTGTATGATTATAGATACCTATATTTATATGTATGTACATATATGTATACATGTATGTATATGTATATATATAAATATATTCATGCTTAATTGCAGCATTCTTGGGGAGAAAGAGAATAGGGAGGAAAATGAATAAAGTAAAAAATGTATATTAGAGAAAAAATAAAACCTATATGGAAGCAAAGATCAACATCTCTGAACACAGTGTTTATCATTTAACATATAAGCTTTCTTACAATGAAAACATTGCTTTGTATTTTGATTCTTTTCATATTCTGCTGTGCACATGATAAAGTTTATTTGGACTTTGTATTTAATTTTAAATAATTTTTTTTTAAAAGAACCCCACAATTACTTTGTGGCTAGCAACATTTCATTTAATTGTCAAGCAGAAAAATGTGACAAAAGATTTGGGTACATATCCTTAATCTGGCACTTACTACACAATATCTGTTTTTGAGTCCCAACTACCATCTCTGTGAAATGAGGCATTGAAGCTAGTCGACCATTCAGCTCCCTTTCAGCACTAGATCCATGCTCTTAAGGTAATTTGTACAATACATCACTGCTTGAATTGGCACATGACTAAGATTTATATAGAATATAAGATCTCATTGCCTATGCTATTTTTTTATTTGTTTGTTTTTGTTTTTGCTTTTGGTTTTTGCTGAGACAATTGCGTTTCAGTCACTTGCCCAGGGTCACACTGCTAGGAAGTGCTAAGTGTCTGAGATTAGATTTGAACTCAGGTCCTCCTAATTTAAGGGCTGCTGCTCTATCCACGGTGCCACCTAGCTGCCCCTATTTGTTAATTAAAAAATCATTTGATTAAATTTAGTAAAATAAAGTCCAAAAGATCTCTTTAAGCAAAATGTCCCCCCCTAAAATTTCAAAATCGAAGATGATTCTGCAGTGGAGCTAAGATCTATCTAAGGATTCACTTTCTGCATTAAGAGCAAAATAAAACTATGTCTATATTTATATGTATGTATATAATTATCTATTTGTCTTTGATTTCCACATCAATAATGAGTATCTTCCTAATTTTAAAGTATAACTGATTAGATAATTATATTTATGTCTTTCCATGACCAGGCCCTACCAATTATTATTTTGAACAACATATTCATTATGCCCAAAGTATAAGGTTTTCTTGTGAGTAAAAATTACTGACTTCTATCATTGTTTAAGACTTATGATTTCTCACATTTCTCACTATTTTCTTTTATTCCTACCTCTGTTTAATATTCACTGAATATAAATTTTTTATTAAAGCTTTTTATTTGCAAAACATATGCATGGGTAATTTTTCAACACTGACCCTTGCAAAGCCCTCTGTTTCAAATTTTTCTCTCCTTCTCTCCACCCCTTCCCCTAGATGGCTGGTAGTTTAATACATGTTAATTATGTTAAACTATATGACAAATCGAATATATGTATACATATTTATACAGTTATCTTGCTGTAGAAGAAAAATCTGGTCTACAAGAAAAAAAAAGCCTGAGAAGGAAAACAAAATGCAAGCAAACATCAAAAGAAGGACATCAACAGAAAGAGTAAAAATGTTATGTTGTGGTCCACACTCAGATCCCACAGGCCTCTCCCTGGGTGTACATGGCTTTCTTCATCACTGAACAATTGGAACTGGTTTGAAACATCTCATTGTTGAAGAGAGCTACGTCCATCAGAATTGATCATCATATAGTCTGGTTGTTGCCATATATAATGATCTCCTGATTCTTCTCATTTCACTTAGCATCAGTTCACGTAAGTCTCTGTAGGCCTCTCTGAAATCATCCTGCTGATAATTTCGTATAGAACAATAATATTTCAACATTCTTATACCATAGTTTATTCAGCTATTCTCCAGTTGATGGCCATCCATTCAGTTTCCAGTTTCTAGCCGCTACAAAAAGGGCTGCCACAAACATTTTTGCACATGTTGGTTCCCTTTCCGTCCTTTAAGATCTCTTTGGGATATAGGCCCAATGGAAACACTGCTGGGTCAAAGGGTATGCAGTTTGATATTTTTTGAGCATAGTTCCAGATTGCTCTCTAGAATGGTTGGATCCATTCATAGTTCCACCAAAAATGTATGAGTTTTCCCACATCCCCTCCAACATTTGTCTTTATTTTTCCCAGTCATCTTAGCCAATCTTATAGGTGGATAGTAGTATTTCAGAGTAGTCTTAATTTGCATTTCTCTGATCAATAGCAATAACAATGGCTTGTTTGACTTACATTTATTTAATTTCTTCAAATAATTTCTATACTTGTAGATGGAAAAATAAACAGTATAGAATTCAAATAAGGATCAAAAGTGAGAAATTACATAAACCTTTAAATAATGACTCTATGCTTCTAATGGTCCAAAATTGCTTTCATAACAATAATATTTTCAAGATGATGTTATGTACTTGTCTATGAAGTCACAATTTCAGAAAATTTGTGATTGAATATAACCCAAATGGCAATCAAGACACTCATGGTGAATTTAAATGAATTGTAGCATATTACCAATGATGACTTACAAGAAAGAAATGGCATAAAAGGCATTATGAAGAATAAGTTTGACCAAAAATTGAAGCATCAGTCACAGGATAAAAATGAGAAATAAGGAGTAGCCATGCACTGGTATCCAGGAACTGTTAAAAAGGGAACAAAGCAAAGCAAAATAAAACAAAACAAACAAACAACAACAACAACAACAACAAAAACCTAGAGGGAAACTAAATAGCCAAGAATAATTATAGATAGAGAAATGTATAGGGATTATGTCCTGAATTGGTGTTGAAGTTGTCGCATTAATGATACCAAATTAAAAATCACCTACTCTATATATGGCAAAACATATCTATACTTATATACATATACATATAGACAAATGACTTTTTTTTTCCTAGCTGCTAGCAAAATCTTTTCCTTGGTGCGATAGTCCTGAAATTTAGCCATAATATTCCTTGGGGTTTTAATTTTGGGGTCTCTTTCAGGAAGTGATTGGTGAATTCTTTCAATGGTGATTTTGCCTTTTGATTCTACAAATCAGGGCAGTTTTCTTTCAGGATTTCTTGGAAGATAGTGTTTAAATTCTTTCTTTTCGTCATGGCTTTCAGCAAGTCCAGTAATCCTTAGATTATCTCTCCTAGATCTATTTTCCAAGTCAGCTGTTTTTCCTAGGAGATATGTCATATTTTCTTCTATTTTTTCATTTTTTTGTTTTTGTTTGACTGATTCTTGAAGTCTTATTGAGTCATTCACTTGCATTTGTTCAATTCTTATTTTTAAAGTGTTGTTTTCTTCAGTTACCTTTTGTAGCTCCTTTTGTAACTGGCCAATTTGTTCACTGCACTCTTTTTCCACTTCACTAATTTTATTTTTCAGTGTATTATTGTCTATTTCCAATTCACCAATTTTGTTTTTCAATAAATTGGTATCTTTTTCATATCTCTTTTGCAGGGCATTATATCCTTCTTACACTGATCTCAGTTTATTTTCCTATTTATTCTCCAGCTCTCTTTTGACATTCTTTATGCAATCTTCCAGAAAGGCCTTTTGAAAAGGGGGCCAGTGATGGTCCTTGATGGCTTCCTCTGGAGTTGTTTTGTCTAAAGGAACCTCAGGATTGGGGTCTGCCCGTCTTTCTCTCGATAGAAGCTGTCTATGATGAGAGCTCTCTTCTGCTTCTTCATTTTTTTTAGACAGCATGGAGGTCTGTTTAAGGCTAGGGAAATGGTGGCTGCAGTAGTTTGCCCTGGGGCAATTCCGCTAATTAACTTAAGGTGCTGGGCCCGTGGGGCTAGGACTTTGCATGATCTATTCCTTAAAAAAGGCAAATCTGCCAGAACACCTGTCCCCAATCAGGGCAGAGTGTCCCGAGTGCCTCAGATACACCCCAGGTGTTTGGAGTTTGGAGTTTCTGCCACACTGAGCTGAGTCCCACCCTCACTTCCGGACTGCACCGAGTAAACTGTTTACACCTCTGCCTGAGTTTAACAGACCTGATATGAAGTTCTTCAGAGGTAACTGCAAGCAGTGTCCAAATATTTCTGGATTCGTTGACTTAAAGATCAGTTCAGAGGCTTATTTTATTGTTGATTTGAGGGGAGGTCAGAGGAGGACACAGAGAGTCACATTTTCACTCCGCCATCTACAAATGAGTTTTTTTTATAAATATAAATTTAACAGCTTACTTACTTATTTTCCCACCTATATATTTTGCAATTGAAAGTCTAAATTTAGGGGGGTGGGGCCAAGATGGTGGAGAATAGACAGGTCTTTTTCTGAGCCCTTTCTGATTACCCTAAGATCTACAAAAGATCAAGCCTCTGAACGGATTTTGGAGTGACAGAACCCACAAATTTTTGGAGTATAATAAATTTCCAGCAGAAAGTTCAGTGCAATACAGGAGACTCAGGGAAGAAAGGTTTCCACATGCTGAGAGAATCTAGTGGGAGTTTTGGAGCCAAAATACAGCAGGATTTATCATTATGTCCTGGTTTGGAATCAGTGAGTGGATCAGCAGACCAGCTGTGAAATGACCAACACATCTACAATTGACAATACAGAGCCCATGAACCCCATCATAATAAAGCACTTGGCCATGCCCACCCCACAGAGGAAGGGAGCCAACAGCAACAGCCCCAGGGCAATGTGAAGTGACTTGCTTGTAGATGAAGCTTAGTATAATGTCCCCTTTGCATTTAAGCAAAGACCTCAACCTTTAAAAGTGAGCAAAAAAGAAAAAAAAAGAACTCTGAATATAGATTGCTTTTATGGAAACAAAGAGCAGACTTCAAATTCTGACGGGACTACAGATAAAACATCTGCAGATGAAGCCTCGAGGACTGATACAAATTGGTATCCATATGACAAGACTCTCTTGGAAGATTTTTTAAAAAGATCTTAAAAGAAAATTAGAATAAAAATTATAATACAATATTGAATAGCAATGATAATAGTAGGCTAGCTTGTTTCACCCTTGATCTTATTGGGAATGATTCTAGTTTATCCCCATTACATGTGTTTACTGATGGTTTTAAATAAATGTTACTGATAATTATAAGGACAACTATTTTTAACCTCCAGTGTTTTTAATAGGAATATTTGACAAGGTATGCTTTTATATGATGACTTCGTTATTTTAGTATACAAATGGACAGAGAGAAGGATGGTAGGAAATGATGGAAAATAAAACTGGGAATCAAGAAATGAAAAAGAGTAAGAGATCTGGAAAGGAAACACAGAAATTGTCTGAAAAAAATCACTCCTTAAAGAATAGTTTTTGGTGATATGGAAAAAGAAAACAACTCCTTAAAAACAATAATTTCTGAAATGGAAAAAAATTCAGTGAACAAAGCAACTCATTTAAAATCTCAATTGGCCAAATGTAAAAGGAGACAAAAAATAAATGAGGGAAATAGTTCACTAAAAATTAGTCTTGAACAAATAGAAGCAAATGATTCAATGAGACATCAAGAACCAGGCAAACAAATTTTAAAAAATGACAATTCCATCTAAATTAATTTACTTATTAAGTGCCATCCCAATCAAACTCCCAAGAAATTATCTCACAGGAGTAGAAAAAAATAGTAACAAAGGCATCTGGTAGAACAAAAGATCAAGAATGTCAAGGGAATTAATGGAAAAATGCAAATGAAGGCAACCAACTGTACCAGACCTAAATATTTATTATAAAGAAGCAATCATCAAAAGCATTTGGTACTGGCTAAGAAATAGAGCAGTCAACCAATGGAATATGTCAGGTTCACAAGATACAATAGTCAATAATTATAATTAATCCAGTGTTTGATAAAACCTGCAGACACCAGCTTCTAGAATAAGAACTCACTATTTGACAAAAAATTCTGGAAATATTGGAAATCAGAATGGTATAAACTAGGCCTAACACCCTATATATCAAGATAAGGTCAAAATAGGTTAATGATTTAGATATAAAGAGGGATACTATAAGCAAAATAGAAGAATAAAGGATAGTCTACCTCTCAGATCTGTGGAGAAGGAAGGCAGTTGAGGCCAAAAAAGAACCAGAGTACATTATGGAATGCAAAATGGATAGTTTTCATTATATTAAGTTAAAACTTTTTGTACAAATCAACCCAGACAAGATTAGAAGAGAATCAGTAAACTGGGGAAAACATTTTACATTCAAGGGTTTTGATATTGATCTACTTTCTAAATATATAGTTAACTGACTCAAATTTTTAAGACTACAAGCCATTATCCAAATTGATAAATGATCAAAGGACATGAACACAATATTCTTTTTTTTTTTTTTGCTGAGGTGATTGAGGTTAAGTGACTTGCCCAGGGTCACATAGCTAGGGAATATTAAGTATCTGAAATCAGATTTGAACTCAGGTCCTCCTGACTTCAGGGCTGGTGCTCTATCCACTGTGCCATCTAGCTGCCCCATGAACAGACTATTCTAAGATGAAGAAATTAAAATCATTTCTAGTCATATGAAAAAATGCTCTAAATTACTATTGATCAGTGAAATGCAAATTAAGAGAACTCTGAGGTATCTTTATACTTCTCAGATTGGGCTATGATGATAAGAAAAAATGATGATCAATGGAGGGGATATGGGAAAACTGGGACACTAAGACATTGTTGGTGCAGTGTGAATTGATCCTACCATTCTGGAGAGCAATATGAACTATGCCCAATAGGCTACCAAACTGTGCATACTTTTTGATCCAGCAATGTCTCTACTGGTTCTGTATCCCAAAAAGATCATTAAAAAAAGGAAAAGGACACATATGTGCAAAAATGTTTGTAGCAGCCTTTTTTGTAGTGACAAGGAACTGGAAACTTAAGTGGATGTTCTTTCATTAGCTGGAAAATGGCTGAATAAGTTATGGTATTTAGATATTATAATATATTATTGTTCTATAACAAACAATTAGCAGGAAGATTTCAGAAAGGCGTGGGGAGAGATTTATATGAACTGATGTTAGCTGAATTGAGTAGAACCAGGAGAACATTGTGCACAGTAACAAGAAGATTATACGATGATCAATTCTGAGGAACGTGGCTCTTTTTAACAGCAAACTGATCATACAATTTCCAATGGTCTTGCGAAGAAGAGAGCCATCTGCACCCAGAGAGAGGACTGTGTGGATTGAGTGTGGTTCACAACATAGTTTTTTCACTATTTTTGTTGCTTTTTGCTTGCATTTTCTTTTCTTTTTCATTTTTTTTCCTTTTTGATCTGATCTTTCTTGTGCAGCATGATAATTGTGGAAATATGTATAGGAGAATTGCACATGTTTAACATAGATTGTATTACTTGCCATCTAGGGGAGGTGGTGGGGGAAGGGAAGAAGAAAAAAATTTGAACCATAATGTTTTGCAGGGGTGAACATTGAAAACTCTATATGCATATGTTTTGAAAATAAAAAGCTTTAAAATAAAAAAATGAAAGTCTATATGTTTAGAGAAATTAGAATTTGTTTTAAAAAGCATGTTAGGAATTGATGAATAAACATTAACAAATCTATTCAGAGTCAAAATGTTTAAACAATGCACAGTTTCTAGACCTTCAGAAGGGAAATTATAATGCAAATTACTCTTATAAGAGATTTAAAATTCCCAGATTTACTATGTAAATCACACAATTCCTTCATATCTACAAATTAACAGTAATATATCTTCTAAAACAGATTAAAATAAAAAATATGGCTTACTTTTGTTTTTATAGAGTCAGTAAATATGGTGTTAGTTCATGATAAAATTTATAATAATCAATTATTAGGGAAAACTTTCTGGGGATATGGAAAAGACTTAAAAGTATTTCCTTTCAAGTGAATACCAACACATGAAAAAAATCTCATTCATTGGACTTTCAATCAATATATAAGCAGTCATCCCATTATAGCAACTCCTGGATTTATTGTTACATCTTAAGTATTTTTTCAACTTATTTAATTTGCACACAGTGGAATATGTTCGTTTTTCTACAAAGTTTTGTTCATTCAATCAACACATATTTATAAAGGTTTTGCTGTGTCTAAGACTCTGTGTCAGTTGTGATGAACAGTACAAACAAATATAAAGCCTTCTTTTTAGAAAATCTTTTTAGGCAGGAGTTCTTCATATGAAATCAATGAACCTTTAAAAAAACTTAAAAGTATTTTAATATAATTAGCTTCCTTTATAATGCTAAATAGTTTATTTAATCCATCTAAAAACAGGTGAGAGGATCCAAAGATTTCACTATAATTTCAGAAAGATTCATAATAGAAAAAAAGATTAAGTACCTTAGATTTACAGCTAGTAGGAAAATTATAGGACACAATTCAAGCACTCCAATTTTAGGTGAGAAAAAGGAGATAAATAGTGAGTGATTAACTTGTCCTAGATCATATAAAAATATGAAGTTGTAATACCAAGTCCTCTTACTTCAAACTGAGTGTTCCTTCTAAAAGAACATGCTATTCCATTTTTGTCGAGTTTGGAAGCTATCTTATGAATCTACTGAACATAGGAAGGAGAAAGAAGAGGAAATAGAAATGAAAGCAGAAAGGGAAAGAGGAGGAAAAGAAGAAAAAGAACAAGAACAAGAAAAAAACAAGAGTAACCAGAATAACAAGGATTTCAATGAGAAAACAATTGTAAAAGGATCTCAAGATATTTAGGGGGTTCAGATATTGGTGGAATAAAATCAGAATATGAAAGGGAAAAAAATAGACCTTTGAACAATTGGAGCTAAGAAATAAATGTGACGTTATTCCTGAAGATGAGGTAATGAGCTGATCTGAATAAGAAATAACTGCTTGTTCTAAAAAATTATAATTAAGCATATCTATAAATTCTCTCTAGCAAATGATCATACCATAAGAGTTAGAATAAAAAAAAATATGAGAATCAGTGGTTGTGGATCATCAAATAAGCTTTTTAGGGAAACAAATATCTAATTCTGATGGCTTATTTGACTTGGGGTTTATTTGTCCCTCTGAAATCTAGATGACTTGTGGCATTTTGTGCTTATAAAAGAAAATCTAAATAAACTTTTTTCTTTTGATAAATGTATAAACCTCTTGCTTATATTAGGGTAATTTAATTGGTTCTATTTCTATGCACATTTTATTATTTCCCAATTAAGAAGTGGGTAGAATGTTGATGTAAGAATCTAAAAGTACAGGGGCAGCTAGGTGGCACAGTGGTTAGAGCACCAGCCCTGAAGTCAGGAGGACCTGAGTTCAAATCTGGTCTCAGACAATTCCTAGCTGTGTGACCCTGGGCAAGTCACTTAATCCCAATTGCCTCAGCAAAAAGCAAAAAAAAAAAAAAGAATCTAAAAGTACAGTACTCACTTTATATATTTTTTTCTTTCAACTATTGGTATACACAAGAAAGGAGCAACGAAGCTTTCTAAACTGTTACAAAAACAGAGATTGGCTGCTAAATTGAAAAGGAAAAAAAATATTTTAAAGCAAAATAGTAACCAAAATTGTTATAAGGATTCATACTTTGATATATCTAGTAAGGATCATTCAAAATGTAATGTTTAATTGTGAAAATGCAGCAGCAGGTAGGTATTGATGAAATAAGGCTTCACTAATGAGGTCCACTCTATTCTACTTTCAAGTGATAAAAATAAAAAGAATTAAATTATACTACTAAAATTGCACTTGCCTACATATCATATATATATATATATAAACACACACACATATATATAAACACACATGCACATATATATATATATCAAACACATGTGAAATGACATATGAACAGATAGAACCTAATGGCTTTCTTGCTCAAAAAATAAAGGTATAGAGTGCATAGGTTGTTGGAAAGGGAGCACTATCACACTGAGAGAAAGTTACAAGTAACCTTAATATATTAATAATTACCACTTCTAAGTTAAGAAACATCACACAGTTGATTGACCTTTAAAAAAATCTTAAATTGATGTCCCAACTTCCATTCCAATGCACTTTTCACCACATCATTTGACCTCTCAAATGATGCAGTCTTTATTTGTTCAAATTAACAAACCATTAGTTTCTCTATAAATCAGTTTAATTTTTCTCATAAGAAGTTATGAAGTTGTATGCTCTAAAATTAAATAAGATTTATAGATAACAAGTAAAATTCCATAATGAACTGCTCCTCTAATGACTGGCAAGCATTAAAATTTTCAATTCAATGTTCAAAACTGGATATGAACAATTTGAGTTTAGCATCACAATGTATAAGTATAAATCAAATTATTTGTGCTTGTTAACTTAGACTTTATTAAGTTTCTAGCATTTCATTTATCTTTTTATACAGACATTTCTAGAATCAGTTAGCCTGTCTTTTAACCATTTAAAATATGTTATATTACTATTTTGATAGGATCATAAAATTAAACCTTAACAAGACAATATATACCCTCTAAGGGAATCATTCTTTCCACTAGCATGAATTGTTGATGGAATAAAAAATAGAACCTAATTTTGTTGGTAGAAAACTTCTTGGTAAAAAAAATCCTATCTACCAGTGAAGGTAGCACTTTCTCTGCAATTTATAATCTTAGAGAGTAGTCTAGGGCACTGACAGTTGGTGAGTTGTCACAGATCATACAGTTACCATTTGTACAAAGTAGGTTTTTCCAGAAATTTTCCGGGTATAAAAGACCAGCTATCTATCCACTACATCATCCTATCTTCTGAGCTGAATTTAATGGTTTATAAATTATATTTTGCAAGTGTTAATATTCTTAGATTCTGCTACCCATGAGATGCTGATTCACTGATTACTGCACAAGAAACACACACATAAACTCACAAACTAAAAAAAAAAAGATAATTTATATATTCAGGGGACAATGAAACATAGGCACATATTGCACTAAAAGATTTTCTTTTTTATATACTAATAGCTTTTTATCTTTCAGCATACATGCAAAGATAGTTTTCAACATTCACCCTTGCAAAATCTTGTGTTCCAAAATTTTCTCCCTCCTTCCCTTTCTCTCCGCTCCTGTAGAAAGCAAATAATCCAAAATAGGTTAAACGTGCAATTCCTATGAATATATTTCCATGTTTATCATAATGCACAAGAAAAATCAGATCAAAAAAGAAGAAAAAAATGAGAAAAAACCAAGCAAACAACGATAAAAAAAGTGAAAAAAATTGTAATCTACATTCAACCCCCATACTTCTCTCTCTGTTTGCAGATGGCTCTCCATTACAAGTCTATTGGATTTGGCCTGAATCATCTCATTGTTGAAAAGAGTTAAGTCCATCACAGTTCTTCATCACATAATCTTGTTGTTACTTTGTACAATGTTCTCTTGAATTTACTCATATTACCAACATCAGTACATATAAATCTCTCCAGGTCTTTCTGAAATCAGCCTGCTAATTATTTCTTATACAATAATAATATCCCATTACCTTAATTTACCACAGCTTATTCAACCATTCCCCAACTGATGGACATCCACTCAGTTTCCAGGTCCTTGCCACTACGAAAAAGGCTACTACAAATATTTTTTGCATTTATGGGTTCTTTTCCTTCTGTATGATTTCTTTGGAATATAGTAGAGGCACTGGTGGATCAAAGGGCATGTGCAGTTTGATAGCCCTTTGGGCATAGTTCCACAATGCTCTGCATAATGGTTGGATAAGTTGACAAATCCACCAACAATGCATTAGTGTCCCAGTTTTCCCAAATCTGCTCCAATATTGATCATCTTTTCCTGACATCTTAGCTAATCTGAGAGGTGTGAAATGGTACCTGAGCGTTGTCCTATCCTTCATTTCTCTGATCAATAGTGATTTAGAGCATGTCTTCATAATACTCGAAATGGCTTTAATTTATTCATCTGAAAATTGTCTGTTCATATCCTTTGACTATTTAAAGGATTTTTTTATAATAGAATTCTATGAACTATAAATGCTATAATAGCAAAAACAAATTTTAAGTGGAATTTCAAAAATATCTAATATCAATGTTAGAAACAATTATATATTTGAATATGTTATTAAAATTTCTTAAATTAAACCAAATAAATAATATCTATTCATTCTGGCTAAACAAAAATAGAATGATCAAAAATGCCAAGAATAAAAACCATGAAATAGGGAAATGTAATGCTTTTGAAAATAAGGTCAGACTACATATATAAGAAAATATCTAATATTCATTAGTAAATGTTTTCTCACTTATGCAGCATTTCCTGTGCAATACATAAAAATAATAATCTGAAATCTGTCCATACTAAAATAAGACATCAATTTTAATATTTTATGATATGTTCAAATGTAGTCATGAATTAAAAGGCAACCTGTTAGGACACAGCCCATTAGAAATATAGTTTCTGCTACCATCTTGACCTATAAGATCATCATATCTATACATAATTGGCATTTTTATTACCATCTAGCATTAAAAGTCCCTGTACTTAATAAGCAAATAATAGTTAACATTTTTTGTACTATGTATATAAACTAGAATTTTTCTTAAATGAATTATAAGAACAAACATAATAATAATTTTAAAAAAATTGAAAGCACAATAATTGTTTCCTGATGTTTTTTCTCTTCGTAATTTGCAGAATGAACTAAAAGAATCTAGTAATTAGTATTTAAACTT